>CM039733.1:28063182-28135911 GCA_022539455.1 Dendrobium nobile | reverse complement strand
AATAAATGCAACCCTTCCTGCTGGCTACGATAAACACATTTCAAGACTTGCTCGACAAGAGTGGCCAAATTTGAAAAACTGAATTTGTCCAGATCAGAAAATCACTCTGATAAGCTCAAAAAGGCTAAAGCCCCGGTGCTAGAAGGGTGAGGCCGACTCTACGTTCTTCTCTAGAGCTGATAGAGAAAAGCACAGCTAATTTACAACGTAACAAAGACAAACAGCCGATGCAATATCAAGAAAGGCCTAAGCAAGTCTACAACCCCAACCCCCAACCGAAACTGATATTAGGGGGAAAATAAGCCACGAACTTACAAGGTGGTGGAGAACGCCCGAGACAAACAACAGGAACTGGTGATAGAACGTTCTCAATCCTTAAAGATAAAATGAATAAAGAGTTATTCATTCAAAAGGGATAGTGTTGCCAAATTATTTCGACAAGTGTCGAGATCGGGTTATAGAACTGCCTGAATGCAAGAGGCCCGAAAGTCGAAGCACACTGGTGATCCAAATTATGCCCATACCATCGGGTACTCAGCCATCCTATTGAAGATGCTACATCTTCAAGGATTGGCTTGAAAGAAATATCAAAAAGGGGATAACATTATCCGACAATGTGTTGTCCCATCCTAAGAAGAATCAGCTCGGGTGGTCACGTCCTCTCTTCCGTACCTCTGGTTGAAGAAAGAAGAAAAGAGAAGAAGCCAGTTCAAGAGACCAGTGGGAGATTGCGGTCTCCAAGAAGACTGTGAAAATGTTAAAACGCTTGAAGGAGTTCAGGTGTAAAGTGGAAGTCTCCTGTTGAGCCTATGATAAGTTTGAAGGCACTGCCGGTGGTACGACCTTCTACTCAAAACAGTTTTCTAACCAGTTGGTTCTTCTAAACTTGAAAGGTGAAGCCGCCCAAGAAGAAGACCAAGCTGAAAAAGCCCAAGGAAAAAAGACTGCAACTCAGAGGGTTATTGGACAGTTTGGATGAGTATTACAAACTGTGAGGCGACCTATCAAGCTCGCTGACTTCATGTCAGGCTCTTAAGATAGACGAAGCCGAAGAAGGAGATGAGAATTCTCTTCCCAAAGAAGTATGTCGGGTCATCTCAGTGGCGCCGAGTACCTCTAAAGAGAACACACAAAATCTGAACCTGTATGATGATGGTTAAGATAATATGAATGTTCTTGTATTCCAGAGGGAGACGAATCAGATCCTAGCATAGCATCTCGGATGGGACATGTAAACCTGGGTAGAGTTCTGGATCAACAAATGAGTCCCTAGATGCAACGATGGCTGACTCTGAAGAAAATGTACAGTCAAATGACTCTGAACCGGAGGAGATTGCTCAAGTGCATTTAAAAAGCGGCAAAATACTGCCGCCCCACCGAAGAAAGGGGTCTCCAATAAAGATAAGGAGAAAGAGATAATCATCAATGACGATATTATCCCTGAAGATACCAAGAAGAAGAACACTTCAGCCAAGGGATAGATTATAATATCTATCCCATCTAAGAAAAATTCCAGCACAGCTCAGCATTAACGATGCCTTAGTGAGTCTAAAGACCTTCGGGAGACTCTGATTCAGGCTCTAAAAGATCCCGAAAGATATGAGGCGTATTTTGCTGAACGCAATTTGACTGAGGTTCTGCAAGCTCGAAATGAGCCATTCATTACTTTCTCCGAAGAGGACATGATGCTCGGAACTGCAGACCATAATCGTCCTCTGTATGTTACTACAGAGAGCGATAAACGATTATCAGTCGAATCCTAATTGATCCTGGGTCCTCCGTAAATCTGATAAGCTTGAAAGCACTGAGATCTCTCTGCCTTGATGTGGAGCACCTCGGCCAGTAAGTTGATGGTGCATGGTTTCAATGAAAAAGGGCAGAAAACCCTCGGGTCATTCATGCTTCCTCTTGTATTTGGAGAGCTTCATACAAGAAGCTAAATTCATGTGATTGATGCGGATACTTCGTTCAAGGCGCTGCTAGGTCGTCCCTGGTTGCATGAGTATGGCATTGTCCCGTCAACATTACACCAGTGTATGAAATATCTCAAAGATGGAGAATTCAGGATCTCTTGATATTCACCTTTACAGTTCATGAAGCAACAGTTTATGAAGATCACGATATTTCATGCCAAAGAAGCAAAAATCTTTGAGCTCCCTCGAAGCTAGAGCATCAAACTCAAAGACTGTAAAGCAACCTGAAGGAGAAAGTGAGAAGAAGCAGGTGGGGAGATAGAAGGCAATGCCGACTCTTCCCAAAGCACCACCATTCCAAAAAAAAAGAACATGTACCTCATCTTGGGAGTGACACAGATGAAGACGATGTTATTCCTGCCAAATCTCGAAAAGTATGTCAATCCACGGACGAATGGAGTAGGCAAGTCGAATATTCAAGTGATGATTATGACTACGACTCCATCTACATGAACACGGTGCAGAATGTGTTCTCTAGAAGAATTGATAGCCTATCAATTTTCTGATAGCATACTTGTAGTCACACGTGTTCCTTTGCAACACTTCAAGGAAATCATCCCGCGCGAGATGCATAAAGTTGAAGAATTAGCTACCCTATATCTCTCCTCTTAAAAAGGGACTGTGCCAGGGATTGTACTATATCTACGGGAATCCATGAAGAAGAGAATCATGACTGGGATTGCATGTTCATCGACTCCGATGAATTATTCCCTACGAGGCTACCCAGGTTCAATCCAAGAATTATAAGAATGCTACGAAAGCAAGTCAATATTCTTACCACCAAGCGACAACTTCGTATAAGTTTGGGCTCTGGTATGGAAGGAATCCGTGCCATTACGGCAGAAGGATGCAGATGCATATAAAGGTATCGGTTCATCAAACGAAAGTGTCTCCGAAAGAACTTGTCGGGCAATCACATGCACGGAAATCGAATCGAGGAAGATGTGTGAAGAAATATACGAAGCTATGATTATGATGAACAGCCCTTGGAAGCCGAGCCTGCACCAGAAGAGCTTGAAGATGGCGGACAGGCAGCTACCCTGGATGAACTAAAGAAGTCAACTTGGGGACCGAAGAAGATCCTCGCCCAACCTTCATTAGTTCTCTCCTACCCGAAGAACAAAAAGAAGAAATAAAAGAGCTCCTCTGTGAATTCAGGGACTGCTTTGCCTGGACATATGCTGAGATGCCTGGCTTATCCCCTGATGTACAGTTCACAGATTAGCAATCAAACCGGAGATAGCGCCCGTCAAGCAAGTCCAAGAGGAAGGAGATTGGAGATTGAGAACAGGTGATTACTGAAACAAAGAAGCTTATAGATGCAGGCTTTATTCGTGAAGAAAAGTACGCCGATTGGATCGCAAATATCGTCCCAGTGAAGAAGAAGAACGGGCAGATTCGTATCTGCATCGACTTCGGACCTAACAAGGCGTGCCCAAAAGACGATTTTCCACTCCCTGTATCCGAACTCCTGGTGGACAATACGTCCAACTACGACATGTTCTCCTTTATGGATGGATCGTCAGGATACAATCAAATCAAGATGGCACCCGAAGATGAAAAGCATACATCATTTAGGACGCCCATCGGAATTTTCTGCAACACAGTCATGCCCTTTGGCTTGAAGAACGCTGGTGCCACCTACCAGCGCAATGACTCATATATTTGATGATTTGATACATCAGAAGGTCGAGTGCTATGTAGATGACCTTGTTGCAAAAGTCTTGGCCGAAAGATCATTTAAAGATCTCAGAATCGTATTTGAGAGAATCAGAAAGTTTGATCTGAAGATGATTCCTCTCAAATGTGCTTTTGGGGTTTCCTCCGGCAAATCCTGGGGTATGTTGTTCGTCATCAAGGCATAGAGATCGACCCCAACAAAATTAAGGCAATCACGGAGATGCCACCACCAAGGAACCTCGACAGCTTCGCTCGCTGCAAGGACAACTGGCTTTCATTCGGAGATTCATATCAAATCTATCGGGTAGGTGCCAGCCATTTTCAAAGCTAATGAAGAAAGATGTTCGTTTTAAATGGGACGGAGAATGCCAGGAAGCGTTTGATAGCATCAAGAGATTGCTGAATCCGCCCATTCTAGCAGCGCCAATTCCGGGGAAGCCTCTTATTGTATACAGCTGCACTAGAAGAGTCCCTCGGAGCACATGGCCCAGAATAATGAAGAAGGAAAAGAAAATGCACTCTATATATCAGTCGGAGATTGATTGGAGCAGAAAGCCGTTATTCTCCTATTGAAAAGCATTGTCTGGCGCTGATTTTTGCAGTTCAGAACTCCGCCACTATATGTTATCCCACAAAATCACACTGATATCAAAGATCGATCCGCTGAAGTTCTTGATGACAAGACCAGCGTTGACAGGTCGTCTGGCCAGGTGGGCAGTATTGTTATTACAGTTTGAAATTACGTACATCCACAAAAGGCGGTGAAAGAACAGGCCTTGGCAGATTTCCTTGCCGCACATCCGATCCCGGCCGATTCTCCACTCAACGATGATTTGCCGATGAGCAGATAATGCAGGTTGAGGAGAATGAAAGCTACCATTCTGGGAAATGTACTTCGACGGGGCATCGTCCATTAGACCTGTCCGACCTCCAAATATTGCAAGAGCCCGAGCCGGATCGGTCTTGTTCTCATACCACCTGAAGAGGCATAATGAGGTTCTCATTCAGTCTGACTGAACCTCGGACCAACAACGAAGCTGAGTAGAAGCTCTAATAGTAGGGCTGGAGATTGCAATTGACGTCAAAATTCAAAATCTTCAAATTTTGCGCGACTCTCAACTTGTGATAAATCAAGTCTTGGGCATCTACAAGATTTCAAAGGTGAGTTGGCTCATTACCACCGGCGAACCATTGAGCTCCTAAGCAGGTGCCGAATGTTAAAATAGTTCAAATTCCTCGAGGACAGAATGCCAAAGCAGACTGTTTGGCCAATTGCCAAGGAAATGGCAAATTCCAATGAGGAGAAGCCTATATTCATCGGAGTTTACAACCGTAGGGTCTTGGAACCCGCTTTATTACAATTCCCAGGGTAGAAGAAGTATCAAATTCAAGTCAGCAGGATGAAACTCCAGTTGACCCTAAACTTCTCCATCAAACATTATGGAAAATTATCCGAAGGATATCATACAGCCAAGAGACATAAAGCTAGTCAAGCTTTAGAATCGTGGTGACATTGTTTAGATATTGAGAGTCGAAAATGATTGGAGACAGCCATTCATTGACCTTCAAGAACAAATTCCCGACAGAAAAGCTATGCCGCACAAATTCGAAAAAGGGCGATACGATACGCATTTGTCAATGATACGTTATACAGACGAGCTTTTGATCAAATGTGGCTAAGGTCTTGGGGACCGAGAAGCTGATAAAGTGGTAGCAGATCCATGAAGGACTTTGTGGAGCTCATCATTCAGGTCCTAAAATGGCCGCTAAAATCAAGAGGATGGGTTACTATTGGCCGACAATGGTAAGAAATTGTATTGACCACGCTAAAGGTGTCACGAATGTCAAATCCACGGTGATATTATACATCAGCCTCCAAATCCTCTGCACCCGACAATAGCATCTTGGCCATTTGAATGTTGGGGCACTGACATAATTGGGCCAATAGATCCGCCGTCATCATCAGGACATCGTTTCATTCTGGCAGCAACAGACTACTTTTCCAAGTGGGCAGAAGCGGCTCCATTCAGAGAGGTCACATCGGAACATGTGATCAATTTCTTTACCCATAATGTCGTTTACAGGTTCGGTGTGCCACGCCGGATAATCTCAGACAATGGTACTGCATTCAAAAGTACAAAAACTACAAGTTCGTTGATCGGCCATAAAATCGATTGGCGAAATTCATCTATATACAATCCAAGGGCAAAGGGATTGGCAGAAGCCTTTAACAAGACGCTGGTGAATTGTTGAAGAAGATTCTCACCAAAAACAAAGAGAGTGGCATACGAAAATGGCAGAGGCACTGTGGGCGTATCGTACAACCATAAGACGCCACACCAAGCCACTCCTTACTCTCAGTATTCGGTGCGGAAGCTGTACTACCATTAGAGATTGAGCTACCGTCACTCCGGGTAGCAATCCGAATGACCTCACTCAAGAGCAAATGCCCGCCTCAGAATGGAAGAGCTCGACGCACTTGTGAACTCAGGTTACAAGCTCAACAAAATCTAGAAATCTACCGAGGAAGAATGGCAAAGTCTTTTGATCGAATTGTGTCCTCGATCATTTCAAGAAGGGGAATTGGTCCTGGTGCTGAGAAGACCAATCATCCCACACGCGAAAATCGGTGGCAAATTCGTACAAATTGGGAAGGCCCCTTCGTCATCGAGAAGGGTGTACCAGGAGGAGCATATCAGTTGATCGATCTGAACGGTCAAAGCCCATGCCACCGATCAACGGTCGACATTTAAAGAAATATCACGCATGAAAATTTCATATCTGATGTATTTTGTGATGATCAAAATTTATATGCATATTTATCAATGCATGCTTATATTTTGGAATTCTCTGTAATAACAAGAATGCATTCAAAATCCCTCATCAGACTGGGGGCATTTTAAATATTTATTCGAGTCGCATCGCGCTGCGTGCCGAGATCCTCGAATAAATATTTAAAATCTCGAAGATACAAAGCCTATCCGAAATGTCCCGCAAGACAGGGGCATTTAAATATTCATTGAGTCGACACGTGCTACACCGAGATCCCAAATGAATATTTAAAATCAAAGATCCCAAGTTTATTCCATTCTAAAAATGACCCTGCGAGACAGGGGGCATTTTAAATATTTATTCGGGTCGACATCGCGCTGCGTGCCGAGATCCCGAATAAATATTTAAAATTATCAATCCAGATATTCTTTTGTCTAAAGAATACAAATATTTGTTTTCCAAAGTATATGCAGGTGATCTTTCAAAAGTTAGAGATAAACCTCTCTAATGACAAAGACTCAAAAGTCAAAAAGAGACTTTTTGACTACACACTCCTACAAAATTGAGCCAGAAAAGCTGAAGCCTTTCAACAGCCTGAAGCTTAGGTCGAATGGGCGTAAAAGGTCGGATCCAACAAACCCAAATATGGCCGGATCGCTGGCAGCTCCGTCTACTCAACAAGCCATAAGAAGGCCGTAGTAGCGGAACCCCCACTTCGTCAACCCGTCAGAAGGGACTGTAGGAGAACGAAGCCAATTTGACTCGACCAGTTCAAGTGATCGTAGTCTGCAAAATTCTCCTAAATGACTGGAGAATAAAGTCTAATGGGAAGCGAGTCTCGAGCAACTACCAAATGTTCGTAGGCTCCAAAATCCAAACCACAAAGGATACTCTAAATCTACCAACTCAGCAAAACAGCATGGAGAGCGCAATTCCCATAGCTCGAGTCTGAATCCTGAATGGGTGTAAGAGGTCGGATCCACAAGCCCAAATATGGCCGGATCGCTGGCAGCTCCGTCTACTCAACAAGCCATAAGAAAGGCCGCAGTAGAGGAACCCCCATCTCAGCAACCAGAGGACAAAGAACTATCAAATTTTAGCTCTCCCGATCTGATGAACTCAAATGACTCAGATTAAAGTCTTCTCAAGAGGTCAAGGATCAAGATACTACCTACGTTCGGTACTATCAACTGAATCCAGAACCTGCAAATCCTTCAACAAATCCGTAAAGCACAAAGCGATGATCGAAGGAATTTTTCTTCAACAAGTTCACCAAAGCACAAAGCAAAGGACCGAAGAAAATCATCCCAAAGTTCACACAAAGCCCAAGGCTGAACTAAAAGGATTCTGTCACCAACAAGTCCGTTATGCACAAAGCTCTGGACCGATGACTTTTCGCCACCGACCTAATACAAACTAAGGGTTTAGGTCACCGGCATCTACTTCTTCAACAAGCCCCCAAAGCAGAAAGCATAGGCCGAAGGTACAAAAATCACCTGACAAGTCAATAAAGACAAATCAGAAAATTCTCCATCAATGCCACATCACAAAGCACAGACGAAAGAAATCAATATCTCAATCATTTATTGTTACATCTAAGAGATCTATGAAGGAAAGAAGTTTTAGTGTGACATCCACACAAAATTTGGAGATCCACTAAATGAAAATCTAGTGTGACATCCAAGAAAGCTTTGGAGATCCACTAAATGAAAGCCCTGTGTGACATTTGAACAAATATCTAGAGATCCACAAAGTCAAACAGCTTACAACAAACGTGATTCGCTCTAGGCGCGAACCACATTTGTTGGGGGGCATTTGTTGACCTCTGCAAAAGAAACCAAGGGAGAAAGAGAGAGAGACCAGTGGATCCACGAATATTGCCAGAAATCCCGTAAAAGGACTATTTCGCGCCGTTAGCGTCTCCTCGCGGGATTCCCGTATGAAGCTCTCGATCGCTGCCCCGTTCTCATCGTAAAAACCGAACGAAGGAAGCCTTCGGGACGGCACTCCACACACGCGAAAGCTCTCTGCTTCTCCTCCCTTTTCCACTGTTCCTCTCCCACAACCCCTTTCCCACTGCCGAGCTCTCCTCCCGTCTCCCTCCTCCGATCAAATCCCGTCTGAGTCGCTCAATCCCGAGAGAGAGAGAGAGAGAGAGAGAGAGAGAGAGATCTGCATACATACCCGACGCTAGCTCCGGCCGAACCTCTTCCTCCCTCTTCCGATCAGAACCCGAACTCCTCAAGCCCTAGCCGCACCCTTCAGCTCTTCCCCCCCTCCGACGTCGCCCCTTCCATCGAATCGAAGTCACAGCATTTTTGATCGGAAGCACCAACAGGAGCTCGCGTGTAGGAAGGTAACGTTCTCCCTTCCGTGCCCTCATTCGGCCAAATCCGTAAGCAAGCCGAGTGAAGGGGGGAAGGGGAATTTCTTATTTATTATTATTATTATTTATATAATTAATTATAATTAAGTTATTTTATTATATAATTATGTTAATATTTAATTAATTAAAATTAATTATTGTCATTATAATTAATTAATTTAATTATAATTCATTATTTATTAATTTTAATTAATTAATATTAATTGTAATTAATTATAATTAATTAAATATAATTATAGTTAATTAATTTAATAAAATTAATTATTTTAATTTTAATTAACTAATATTAATTATAATCAATTAAGTTAATTATTTATTAACTTTTAGATTATGATTAATTTTACTTAATTATGATTAATTTAAATTAATTATAATTAAAATTAATTATAATTAAAATTAATTATAATTAAAATAATAATAAAAAAATGCTTCCCCCCACTCTCTTACCTCGACCAACGTGTCGAGTCGGTGGTCTGCCCATGCACGCCTTTATTGAGCGTGTGGGAGGGGCAACCGGCGCGACACCTACGACAGGTAGGCGAGTGACCCCTCGATCCACGTGTCAGCCACTACAACCTCGCGAGGTATGAACTTTTTCTAAACCCAAAACCCTACTTCAATATTCTTGGCAAACTGGAGAATTGTCCTATGCACGCCTCTATTGGCCGGGGTAGATGGAACCCCGGTGCGGCACGTATGGCGAAGCAGGGTCACTAATATAGTACCCCCGGGCGGGGGGAAATCAAATTGTTATCTTTCAAAAATGTCTTTTTAAAACCCCATGCACGCCTTATTGGCCGTGGTGGGAGAAAAACAAAAAATACAACTGCCGCGGTGTCTCACCAACACCAACCGTGCACGTCTTTATTGACGTGGCGGGTAGGCGGTCTCTTGGCTTTCCCCTTAACGGGGAGACGCCGGGAGGCTGCCGAAATTTTGTCTGAAATCAGACAAGGACTTGAATAAAAATGAACTTGCATGTGAACTTTGACATTGAACTCAAGCTTGTGGACATCGAACTTGAACAAGACATGGACCCAAGAGAACTTAATTTGAACTTAAACTTGAACATGAGCTTGAGCTTGAATTCAAGCAAGAACTTGATTTGAACATTAAGCCAATAAGGTTTGGACTTGATTGAACTCACTTGAACTCGGACTTGAACTCAACAAGACTACAAGGACTTAAATGTGAGCTCGGACCAAACTGAACTGCACTTGATTTGAGCTACAAATGCAAAGAATTTTGAACATCGAACATGAACTCAATAAGATCACATGAGATTGACATGGAACTTTTGAATGATAATTTCTAATATGCAAGAATCATCTTAATTAAGATGAAGATGTTGATAAGTGATGATATTAGACTTATCATGCATATTGAATCATCAAAGTAAGAAGTTTGCAAATGAAGTTCATTCGTAAGCAATAAAAGAAGATTAGGAACTTGATTTGATTATAAACTCATAATAAAGCTTTTGGACCATAATATTGGAGCAAGTTCATCCCTAATCTACTTGTAGTGAATGTATTGATTCACTAGAAAGGCTCTTGATGAATATGATGATTCATGTTTTGCTTGTAACCAATGTCAAAGTATTCACCTACGATCATGCACAAGGGATGTAACATGTTAGTGAGCAACATTAGAAGAGCTATAATGAATAGAAACATTTATAATGTTCAAGAATTCAATCATCATTTAATTTGCAAGCAACGACATATGATCTTTCACGAGCAAAGATCAATTAGAGAATGCAACAATGTTCTACAATCAACATCAAGACACAACAAAATGCATCTAACCTTCAAGCAATGAATATTAAATTGGCGGTAGTCTTCATGTTAATTCCACAAGAAGACATGGTAGTCCTTCCAAACAATGAAGAATTTTACTAACATACAAATGAACTCCAAAGATCTGCAACACATAGATCTCTCTACGAAGACAAATGTATGTGTCAAATGCCACTCATGGGTAGATGCAGAAATACTCAGTAAATGCAGTATCCTGAAGTCGATTTCATGTCCGTGAAGGAATACATCTACCTGCCCACTCGCAACAATGACGGATATACTACCTAGCCAAACAACTACAACAATACAAGCATCTACAAACCAAGGCAGGAGATTAGTTAGTGCACTATACCCACCTACAAGAATCAACAAATAGTGCACGACAGTCTACCTGTACAAAGCAGTAATAATTCTATCCAGAGCGCTACCCACGCCACCGGATCGCACATTCGTACAAGCGACAGAAGGCTTCTACAATTATTCAAAATACCCCCCTGCACGTGCACTATAAATGTATACACATAGGTACACTAAAGGGGGAAAATATTCTCAATCCGCATGGCCCCGGCGAGCGCGTTGGTAACAACGTGACGTCTAGGGATGCTGCGCGGGTTGACAAGTGATTCAGGCTCGAACCTGATCCTCCTATACGTGTTAATGGAGTCGATAAGGTTCGAACCAATAAATAAATATGTGGCCGTGGCGACCAGAATATTTATTTTAATACATTCATATTAGGCCTTCAATGCCTGAATCAAAAGAATTCACTTTCAAGGGTACAAAGCCTACGAAACCCGATCCTCTGTCGACAGCCCGACAGAGTGACAAGGTTCAGTCCATAAAGAGAAATGACCCCGCACACCCGATGATGGCCGTGTTGAATGCAGACTCAACCGGAGGGGTTCCCCCAAATATTTTCAGATATCTCCCAAATATCCAAATATCTTCCAAGCTCTATCCAAAACCCAAAAACCCACAAAATCCAAAAATCCCAAAATCTCAAAAATATTTAAAAGTGAAATAAATCCATCAACGCAATTAAAGCAAATATCCATCCGCCCTCCGCAACTGTTTGTCGAGGCGGACAAATCAAAAACTACTTCAGCTCACAAAAGAGCCAAATGCCTAGTCGAAATATCACTAGGATCCATTCCAAACAATCTTTGCCAGTAAGGACTGGTACGTGTCCTCTAACCGGCAGTTTCGCCGCCAAATGGCACTGCAGGTAAACGGTTATAACCCGGGGCCTCTAAACCGAGTGGTCTTGCCGCCAAATGGCACCACAGATAGCGGTTATGGCCAGAGCCAATACGCTCCTTAGTGCGTTAAATCCTTGAGATATGAATCAATAGGATATGATCGATAGGGCACAAAGCCCTCTGTAAGCTAAGGTGGATTCAAATTTGTCCCCTTAGACAAACATTCAACCCCGGTCTACAAGGTCCCCTTGGACGAAGCAACCCATGGCTGCCAACAAGGATCCTTCTGTCAGGTTGGTCGACTACCTCCTCTGACTAAGTAGACCAGGGACCCGATGGCCCGGGACGACGGAACCAGGGGATCTTGATGGGCCTCATTCCATTCCCCCACCATCCGCTTTAAGTGCAAGATGGTGAAGTTTCTATTTTAAATACCAAATTTTCCAAACCTTTCCAAATATCCAAATTCATTACTGCTACTATATGCCAGATAACACGTGTTCTCTACGTATCTGATTGACGACTAGCCTTAATCGAAAGTTCTCTCTCGTGATCGGGAGGGGTAATTAACTATAGGGGCTTGCGCCTATAGGAAACCAGAACTCAATCATAAAGTCCTCACAAAATGAGGGCGAAATCTCTGGGTAGTGTCTTATCTACAAACCCATCTGCCTTTCAAATTTACCTCGGAACTAATTCAGTTAAAACTCTCCTCGCCGAAAAAGAAAAGCGAGTGGAGGCCGGGCCGAATTTTCGGAGCCCACAGAACTTGGATTGCTATAGTTAGTGAGATAATGGTCTAGATTTGAGTAGGGGTTTGATTTGGGCTAAGAGGCGTGAAGAGCATGTGATGGGCTCGACTTAAGTCAAAGATAAGGGCGGGACTTGCATTCATTTGCTGGAGTCGGATGAGGCCTGAATGAGGCTAAAAAAAGGAGGCATCTTGATGAGCTCAACACAGGAGAAGTAGAGGCTCGATCGACTTGCAATTTTGGAGATGACAGGTATCGCGAATGGAGGCGTCGACTTCGGTGGGAGGAAAAAATAGTATTTTTGAAAATCCCCAGAAAGTTCAAACTATTGTGATTGACCAATGTCTACTATTGTTTTTGAGATATACATCTTCTTAAGCATGGCAAACTACTACAAAAAATTTGTGATTTAATTTTTGATATTCCTAATATAGGATTTTTTTTCACATGATTTAGCAATCAAACAATTTCTCCATCAATACCACCATCAATAGATTATAGTGTAATAATAGATACCTCAACCTCTATCCATCTTTTTTTACAAATCTCTTCCCAACTTTATTATACTCATTCCTAGTTTCTCATTAACTTGAACAACTTGGTTTATGTGATGCACCATTTTATATTCAAGAACTTTATAAACTATTTGTAAAACATTGTCCTTTGCTTGGTCTATTGATATACATGGGGATATATATTTATTGTGCAAAAGCTTAATTCTATTAATTGACTTTTATAATTTCTCTTGAAAAATTCTCTTATTTATCAAAGTACTATTTTATAAGAGGCACATGAAAATGTTTTTAAGCTTTAAAAAAAGATCTAAACTATTAGATCTACTTGTTTGAAGATGAATAAATTCAGGGAAAATCATTCAAATAGAGGTGTCAATTCGGGTCGACGGGATTGGTTCGGGTCAAACCTGAGTTGACCTAATCTAAACGGGGTCAAACCGTACCTGACCCATTTTGCAAACAAGTCAGACAGCTAGGCGGGTTGCCGGGTTGACCTGACCCGCGTGGTAGAGGGCAAAGTCAAAAGCTCGCGACAACGCGAGTGCGGACCGAGTGCGTGAGACCGCAAGATGGCACAAGTCAGACGGAGTTCGACAATCTACGAGATTGTCGTGCGAACAGAGTCCGGCAATCCGTAGGACCGCACGAGCAGACGGAGTCCGAGGGGACCATGCAACGTGCTAGTGCGGCGGCAGCGAACGACGGCGCGGGAGAGCGTAAGTAGCGGGCAATGTCGCAAGTGCGAGCAAAAACCAGGATGGACTAGACTTTCAGGTCAGTGTTGAGTTGATTTCAATTTTCGGGTGAAGCCAAACCGACCCATTTGCTAAACGAGTCAACGCAAACCTAAATTTTTCCGAGTCGGATTTCATGTCAGAACAAAAATTGACACCCCTATTCAAGTTGTTCTCATAAGAGCCGATGGATCCACCAACAAGTTATAATGGCGTATGTCTACAAGAGATGAAGAGTTAGATTTTCTTTTTAACTCGTTATAGATTAAAAAAAGAACCCAATAATTTATTAAAGAAATCATATCATCTAACGAGAATAATTTGTAGCCCTAACAAGATAGATGAAGAAATGCTGTTTACTTTTCATTCTTTAAAATAATATTGAGTCAGTTATTCTCTCTTCTTTCTCTCAATTCCCATATCAACTAATTTATCCACACAAACACTAATACATACAAGGACAGCTACAAAAGCTGCATAACAGGATATTTAGAAAATGATCAAAATGATTCAAAAATTTTTATATAAAAAATAATCTTTAACTATATAAATAGTCATTTTGATCATTTTTTAATACGAGGGACCAATATGATCATGTATATAAATGAGGACTATTTTAATCCTTAAGAAATTAAGTAATCATTGTGATACTTTTCTTCATGATCATCTATGCCGTGCAAACTTTTTATGATAGAATTCTTGCGGTCGAAATTTTGCCTGTTAGGAACATCATTTCTCAATACATACTAAGCCACAAACTCCAAAATATAATGGGAAAAGTCCAACAAGAGTTTACACAAGAAATTTAAACAACAAATCCACAATATTTGTAACCCTGTAAGCACTACGTCAATTTAAATATTGTAAAAGGCCTCGTAAATGGCATAAACAACTTTATATATGCGCAAGAAAATTATTAAGAAGGAAAGGGCAAACAGAATCTGTAGTGGCCAGAAAATAAATAAAGATGTAGCACATGATTATAACAGATACTAGTCTGATTCTAATTTTAGCTAACACGGCTCAAAGCAGAATGAATGAATTCTGCATTTTTATTATATATATTCTCCCAACAGGTTGAGAATAAACTCTAACTTAAAAAACCTTTCGGATCTTTTTCTCAGACAACCCTGGCTTTGTACAAGCACATGTATGCATGTGCCAATCACCTGTTCATAAGAACAAAGTTTAAACAAAATAAAGAGGTACGTTGCTTTCTATTAGATTTATATGAAGGTTTTATTTGGGATGATTTTTTTACTATTTTTTAAAGCAACTTTATTAGTAAAAAATTAAAAATTTTGTACATAAAGCTGCTTTAAGAAGCATTAAAAAATCTATCCAAAATAAAACCAAAGACTAACATCAAATATAATTTTTATAGTACAGAATGGAGAAATTACAAGAAGCAGAACCAGACAGTGACACACCTAAAGATTAAAGGAAGAAACAAGGAATTCAAATAGCAGCGAGAGTTGAGAATTTTTTTAATGGGGGCATATAAATTTTTTTTCTTATTTAAAAGGGGAATAAATTGAATGTTTATCATGGAAAATATCGAATAATAAGAAATTATTAATAATATCTATTATATATAATAACATATCAAACATTTAAAAGGGGCGCATGCCTCTTAATTTTCCCTCTTAAATCCGCCCTTGAGTTAAAATTAACCATCTCTAGTTAATATTTTTTAAAAATTTAGAAGCAACGGCTTAATCAATACTAATACTACTATAAATAAGGATTTGGCAATCTCTCTTATTAGACATCCATATCAGCATTTCCACATTATACAAGAACATCAGTTCTATAAATATTCTGTATCTTTTACCTACTTTAAGACAAGGATGACCTATTGAAAAAAGCTCAAATAGACAAAACCAATGAGGAGAAACAAAAGGGAACTCACAAGAGGCTTTATTAATCATTTCAATCCACTCCATTTCATCGCACAGTCATAAAAAAAGGAAGAAAATGACAAGAAAAACATATAGCATATCAAAATTAATAAAAAAAACTACTCAAACTAAGGAGATGCGAAAGAATTAATTTTTTTTTCTGACTTAAAATATTATTTAATAGTAGCCTCAAGGTTTGAGTGTTTTGTTTTCAGTTTTAAATTCATATTATAATTCACCTTATGTGAGTACAAATACTTAATGGCATATAACCATAATCCACATTTTTATTTACTTATTGAAAATCACATTCGAAATAGTATTGAATGTTGACCGTTGTCGCGTATCTGCTCTGGCTACTCGCACGATCTCGCACGTCGAAGGTGGTCGCAACCTCCCCCCACAACGCACGTCGCTCCCATGTCGCAACGACTTCACGTCGTTAAAATGAGAGCTAAGGCCCTCGTTCGTGGGCCTCTCTCTCGCGATCCCTCTCGCGATCTATCTCTACCGATCCCTCTCACTCTCTCGCTCTGACCTCCCGCTCTCTCCCCCTCTCGGGGCTGCTCGACCACGCTCCAGTGATGACTTTTTCTTCCAGTCAATCGGAAGTTACGAAGCTTTGATTGAAAGCAACGACTGGAGCTCGTGCTGTTCGACTTCACTCTTCGAGGACCTCTCTTCCCGTCATTTCGAAAGTCACGACAATTTGATCGGAAGCAAGGGAGCTCGCCAACTATGAAGTTAACTTTCTTCCTTCAGCCCTTCTTCGGTTCTCCCGTGGTCCGACGACTTCGCTCCTCCGACGTTGTTCCTTCCTGTTCGAACAGAACTTACAACATTTTTATCCAAAGTAGGGACGGGAGCTCACCAGCCGTGAGGTTGCACGTGTCACTTCTTTGGTTCCTTTAGGGTTGTTTGACTCCGCACCTTCTGCGACTTCCCTTCCTGTCCGGTCGGAAGTCCGACATTTTGATCGGAGGTAGCCATGAGAGCTTTCCCGCAGAGAAGGTAACTTTCCTCCCTTCGGGCACTTCTTCGGCCTATTCCCGTAATTAAAGAAAAAAAGAGTTTTTATATCTAATTATAATTACTTTAATTAATTCTAATTAATTATAATAGTTTATTTTAATTAATTATTTTATTATAATTAATTAAAAATTAATTTTAATTTAAGTTATTATAAATAATCTAATAAAATTATAATTAACTTTAATTAGAATTAAATTTAATTGATTTTAATTAATTAAAAATAATTAATTAAAAATAATTTGTTAATTAATTATAATTAATTAATATTATTAATATAAAAAAATTTGCAAATGCCTTCTCCTGCTCGGTCCACGAGCCTCCATTGCCGACAACCCCGCGAAGGTATGAATTTCCTAAACTCAGATTCTCGCTCTCGAACTTTGTAGCGGACCAAAAAAAATCGCCTATACACGCCTTTATTGTGCGTGTGGTGAGATGGGGACCCCGGTCCAAAACCTACGACGAGGCGGGTAATCACTTAAAGCCCTACTTCAATGTTCGTGGCGCACCAGAAAATCACCTATACACGCCTTTATTGCGCGTGGTGGGATTGAAACCCCGGTGCGGCGCTTACGGCGAGCCGGGGTCACTCATAAGTACCCCCTAGCAGGGGGGGAAAGCAAATTGCATTTTCAAACAGGTATCGAAGACACCATACATGTCTTTATTGCGTGTGGTGGGAAAGAAGATCACGGCCGCGGTGTCCTCGTCTGAAGACACCTACCATACACGCCTTTATTACGCGTGGTGGGAAGACCAATTTTCGTAATTTTTTCCTAAAAGGAGAGGAGACGCCGGGAGGCTGCCAAAATTTTGGGTAAATATTTTACTGCACTCGTGCTTGATTTGAACTCAAAAGAACAAGAACCTGGACTCAAATGAGAATGAACAGTGGACTTGAGGACCTGAACTCGAACAAAATCTAAACGATTAATCAAGGCTCAATCCCAAATAAAATAAAATCAAAGCTGGAGCTAAAGTTAAATCAATATAAACATGCAATTGAACCTGCAAAGACTTCAGAAGACTTTGAACTGCACTTGAACTTGTACTCTAGACTCGAACATTAATGGCTTGAACAATTTGACTCGAGCGGAGTACTTGAGTTGGATTACAAGGGAACTCAAACTACAAAAACATTTGTATGGCCAATAGTGACTCAATGTCGGATGAAATACATTGATCCTTGTAAACAAATGTGATTAAGGTGCGATGAATACAAACACCCACGAGCTCTTTTAAGAAGGATATTGCAACATCCTTGTAACCAACATCGAGGCACAAGCAGGCACACTACAAACCTCGATGCATACAAACAAAGAATGTAGTGGACTATTACAACAAGTCTCTACGAGATCAGGTGTATCGTGTGCAAGGTCAACAAATGGTTGTAGAATGTATGGGTGTCCCCTGTATGCATTATTGGAAACCTCTAACACTTGCAACATTCATCTGTTCATTGAAGAAGGAGACACTGGAGATCAATAGTGGAGGACCCATCGTCGCAAATAAGTTGTGAATGACAAAGGTGGATATAATGCAGATATAATAGACTCCTACGACAATCCTTATAAGGTCAATGAACTATACTGGCAAACAACAGTAACAAGTTGCGGAGTTCATATGCGACTACCACATGTGAGACTATGATCTCCAATACAAACAAATGCCTGTAGATTGAGATGACAATACTGTCACTTGATAGTGGAGGATCCGTCCTTACAAACAAATGCAATCATCAAAACCCACCTAAGATTGGTGAAAGGTGGATATGATACTAGTACAAATGGCTCTACTACGAACATTTCTAAGAGGTCGTAGTGAATATAGCGGGCCCCTATAAATACATATGAGCCACTTGTGGATAACAATAGTTGGTATATCATAGGCACAACGAATCACTGTGGACACAAGTACATGTATCACCCACAATAGCGGTGATTGAGATTCTTGAGTACGTCGGGAATGAAGACAGCTTGATGTACGAAAAAAAGAACACATCCTGACAGAATGGAAGAAGAGTTGTTTGAACAAATTAGAACTAAAACTTCCTGATGTTCTTAAAGTTTCTTCTTAGTCCTATACTTAAGAAGAAAATAGTTCTGGTGTCCACAAACACCGAAAATAACAAGTCTACTACACTAAAGAGCTTGAAAAGAGACACTTTCAAGGCAGTAGCCACGAACTTCAAGAAAGACCTCCCTAATGAATGAGAAAAGGGGAGTCAACATCAGACGAATGAAGTGCCTCATCAATCATATAGAACTGCCATGGATACCGCCTGCCGACGACATCGTATTAGTGGACATAAGGCATATATAAGCTCTCAAATGAAATGTTGTGTGCATTTTCATCGTTATGTACTTAATCTATCTACACAACTAAAAGTATTCCATGCACATGCACTTAGTTTGTAAACACATGGGTACTTAAGGAATATCTAATCAATGAAATTCTCAAACACCCGCATGAGCCCCCGTGTGCATATTATTGGTACACACGTGACATCTAGGGATGCTGTGCGGGTCGATAAGTGAATTCAAGTTTAAATCCGATCCTTTTATGCGGATCATAAGAGTCGACAAGATTCGAACCTTCAAATAAATACACGGTTGTGGTGACTGTGTATTTGTTTTAATACATTCATATTAGACCTTCAAGGCCTATAATCAAGAGAATTCACTAATAAAAGGCATAAAGCCTACGAAACTAGATCCTCCTAAGCAGGTAAATAGGAGTAGACAGGCTTCGAACTATTAAACAAATATAAGGTTATGGTGACTGATATATTTATTAGGCCTTAAAGGTCTACAACAAAAGAAAATTCATTCACAAAATCATAAAAGCCTATGAGAAACCTGATTCTCGATCAACAGTTCGGTCGAGTCGATAATGTTCAATCAACAAATGGAAATAACCCAAAACATTCTGATGATGGTCGTGTTGAACGAAAATCTCAAACGGAGGGGTCGGTCCATTCTAAATAGTTCAAATGCCCATCAAAATCCAAAACTCCACGAGTTCTAAAATCCAAAAAATCATCAAAATTCCAATTTCAAAATATTTAAAATTCGAAAATTTGTCATCCAACCATTTAAAGTACAATTCATTCACCCTCCGCAATAGTTTGCCGAGGTGGACAAATTCAAATATAACATAAGCTCACATAAAACTAATGCCTAGTCGAAAATATCACTAGAAATCCATTCTCAAATAATCTCCTACAATAAGAACGTGATACGTGTCCTCTAACTAACGGTTTTGCCGCCAAATGACACTGCAGGATTAAACGGTTATGACTCGGGGCCCTCTGAACTGAATGGTTTTGCCGCCAAATGGCATCACGAAATACCGGTTATGGCCAGAGCTAATACGTTCCCTAGTCTCATCAATCTTTGAGATATGAATCAATATGATATAATCGATAGGCACAAAGCCTTATGTTAGTTAAGGTGAATTCAAATTTGTCCTCTTAGACAAATATTCACCCCAGGTCTACAAAATACCCTTGGACGAAGCAACCCATGGTTGCCGATAAAGATCCTTCTATCAGGTTGGGTCGATGCCTCCTCTAACTAAGTAAACTAGGGACCACAATGGCCCGGGATGACGGAACATGGGATCTTGATCGGGTCCATCATCAATTCCCCCACCATCGCTTTAAGTGCAAGATGGTGTAATTTCCAATTTTAAATATCAAACTTCTCAAATATTTCAACCCAAATTTCCAAACATCCAAGCTTTTCAAATACCTATGCCCATGCTGCTGTGGGCTCCGAAAAATTTGCCCCGGACTCTGCCCGCTTTATCTTTTTCATTCAGCGAGGGAGTTTTAACGAAATTAAGTTCCGGGGTAAATTTTGGAAAGCAGATGGGTTTGTAGATAAAACACTAGTCCAAGTGCCCTCATTTTATGAGGATTGTATGATCTGGAGTTCTGGTTTCCTATAGGCGTAAGCCCCTATAGTTAATTACCCCTACTGATAAAGAGAGAGAACTATCGATTAAGGCTAGTCATAAATCAGAAACATAGAGATACGCATCTAACATATAGTAGCAGCACGGGTTTGGATGTTGGAAAATTGAAGAGTTGAAAGGTTTGATATTTAAAATTAGAAATTTCACTATCTTGCACTTAAAGAGGTTGTTAGGGGGAATGGATGATAGACCGATCAAGATCCTATGGTTCCGTCGTCTTGGGCCATCGAGTCCTTGGTCTACTTAGTCAGAGGAGGTAGTCGACCCAACCTGACAGAAGGATCCTTTTCGGCAGCCATGGGTTGCTTCGTCCAAGGGTACCTTGTAGATCCTGGTGTGAATATTTGTCTAAGGGACAAATTTGAATCCACTTTAGCTAACAGAGGGCTTTGTGCTCTATCGATCATATCCTATTGATTCATATCTCAAAGATTTGATGCAGTAAGGAGAGTATTGGCTCTGGCCATAACCGTATTTCGCGGGTACCATTTGGCGGCAAAATCACTCGGTCAGAGGGCCCCGAGTCATAACCATTTATCTTGCGGTGCCATTTGGCGGCAAAATCGCCGGTTAGAGGACACATACCACGTCCTTAATGACAGGAGATTGTTTGAGAATGAATCCTAGTGATATTTTCGACAAGGCGTTAGCTCTTTGTGAGCTGAAATAATATTCAAATTTGTCCATCTCGGTAAACTGTTGTAGAGGGTGGATGAATTTTACTTTAAGTGCTGATGGATTTATTTTAATTTTAAATATTTTTGGATTTTCGTATTTTTGTGGAGTTTTGGATTTTGATAGGCATTTGGATATTTGGGAGACATTTAAAAATGTTTGTGAATCCCTCCGGTTGATATAAACATTCAATAAGGTCATCATAGAGGTGTTTGGGGTTATTTCCATTTAAAATTTAAACCTTGTCGACCATATCAACTTGCCGATAGGGGATCGAATTTATAAGCTTTGTGCCTTTATTAGTGAATTCATATTGTTATATAAGCCTTAAAGGCCTAATATGAATGTATTAAAAGAAATATGTCGGTCACCACAATCGTATATTTGTTTGATGGTTTGAAGCCTATCGGCTTCTATTGATTCACATAGAAGGATCGGGTTCGAACTTGAATTCACTTATTGACCCGCGCAACATTCCTAGACGTCACATATGTACCAATAACACGCTCGTCGGGGCCCAAGCAGGTATTTGGGGGCATTTTGTAATTATTTATTGAACATTGTCAACTCTTATTTACCTGCTTAGGAGGATCAGGTTCAAATTATTGATCCGCGTAGCATCTCTAGACGTCAAATGTGTACTAATAACATGCTTGCCAGGGCCCATGCGGGTTTTTGTGATTATATCTACCCTTTTGTGTACCTACGTGTATACAAACTACGGTGCACGTGCGAGGCTATTTTGAAGTTTTTTGTCTTCTATGATAACTCATATTAGTTTACATTTGTCGTATGTCTTTCATTTCTATTTGCAGATGATACATGATGTATAAAGTGGACCCCTTTACAAGAACTTGTGGATATTTGCATTTGCTGCATATCATCTGCCCTTCGTCCATTTGGCATGTTTGTAAGAGACTTTATAGTTTACAAACAAGTTGCAGGGAATGTGTGATGCCCCAAGATCTAACTTGGAAAGAATGTCAATCAATTTCACAACAATTTACCAGAGTTATCTATAAACCTTCAGTAAGCAATCTATCAAACATCTATAAAATTTAAACATCAATATTCAAGTCGATTCACATCTCAAAACATCATATACAATACTCAGGAACTAAACTATCAATACAAGTAGAGAAATCTATCCTGTCCTGAGTACAAAAGAATCATCTATCGATCAAAAGACAAAAACCTGAAGATCTGGATCAATTCCTATCTCCTGCTCCGAGCCCTGACCTGAAAATATCAACCACATATAATGAGCTTTACAAAGCCCAGCAGGTCACCTAATACCTATAACTGAAATCAAAGCACGGCTATGCTATCAATATGCATGTCAGTCAATCACAGTCAATCAATCTATATCAGTCAATGGTCAATGAGTCTATGCAGTGGAAATCAAATCAGTAATCGATGCAATCCGAAAATCAATAGTCAATAAAACCAGTCAATGCAGCGGCAGGCAAATCAATCATTTCAATTTAATCAATAAATCAATATTCGTCAATCAAATCAATACGGTCAAATCAATACGATCTATTTAATGAAATCAATCGAGGAAAGCAATACGATAAATTTCAATCCATTCCGACAAGAAATCTATACAACAGTCAATACGGTCAGAACAGTAGGCAGTAGTACGATGTCCATGTTCATGCTATCAATACAGTATCTATATCTATTAATGTCTATAACAATGCTCAGTAGTATCAATGTTCAGTAGTCAATCGATGAAATCAGTGAAATCGTACGATACAGTAAACCCGATCAAATCCGTAAAATCCGTAAATCAATACATTAAACATGCAATCAATACGATAATACTGAACAATGTATAATCAATGGTCATGTTGCTGTTGTAGAATTCATATTGCTGTTGTAGATATCAATACATTGGTTCTATGAAAAGAGTCGTCACTCTATTGCCCGTCGGCCGCCCGTCGGCATATAATCTCCTTATGACTCCCATCGTTATATCCATGATCCATGATCTATGATTTAAAGGAAAGCCCGTCGGCCCACCATCCTGTACAGGTATCATCTCCAACCAATGTTCAACCAGGTTATACGTGTTTCAGTATCAATAAGCAATCAATAATCAATATTTAGAGCAATCATATCAATAATCATAGGCATATCGATTCAATCTATCAATTTCAGTCAACTCAGGAATCATACAAAAATCGGGCAGAGTAACAGTAGTCTATCGAATTTACACAAAAATCCTGCAAAAAAGACAAATTCTGAATTTCTCCAAAATTACAACAGAATAACCACGGCATCAATACAAGACTATTATTCTATAGAAACCAAGTCAGAAAACATCCTGATAATTTTCTATTCGATAAAAACCGCGTAGAACCAATTCCGACTGGAAGAAAATTCGTAGAATACAGTCAAATCGTGTAGAATAATCATATCTATAACACTCTAAAAGTTGTGCGGTGAAAGTCGTGTCAATCTCAAATCGGGTCAATTATTCGACTACAAAAAATATAAATCCGGACATATCTCGATAAAAATACAACATCTTTGAAAACAGAAACAGGATTCGGAGTCCTTACCGCGAGATAAACAAATCTTCTAACTGCGTCGTCGGACGAAAAGCGCTCCACGGGCTCCAAAACCAAGCTTCCTCTTCTCTTTCCTTCTCTTTCTCTCTCTTGCCTTTCCTCTCTCTCCAAAATGAATCCAAAATATCTCAAATCCGATCGTCCTGGACGATCCAAATTTCGTCCTGGTACGATGGGTTCTCTGGACAAATTTCGTACAGACGAAATCCAAATTCGTCCCGGGCGACTTGCTCTCTGGATAGATTTCGTACAGACGGATCGTCCCGACTGCTCCAGGTTCGTACAGACGAAAATGGCAGATTCTTCACAAATTTCTTCAGTTCGTCCAGTACTAAACCCAGTTCGTACAGACGAACTGCACTAAAAAAAAAATCAGCTTTTTGAAGGGTTTTACAATCTACCCACCTTAAGAAAAATGTCGTCCTCGACATTTCCCTTAAGGGATCGAATGCAAAATCGCTACAAAGCAAATCCGTCCAATCAAAACTCAAATCAAAATCAAATCGAATCAAAATCAAAATCAAAAACTCGTCGGAATCCATACAAAACAAACAATGCAATCAATCACATGTCAATATGCAATGTTCATATGTCAATATCAATTGGTTAGTCAAATCTATCTTACCAGTAGAACCTTCTGGTCGTTGCTGATCCTCACGATGCTGTAAACTCTGTAGACTGTAGATGCGTGGCACCACTGGAGGAAGTGTAGGAGGTCGTGGTGCAACTGTCTCCCTCTGATCCCTGACAGCTCTATCATCCATCCTGTTTGCTGATCTCTCACTATAAGCCCTCGAGCCAACAGTCCTCTGCTGTCCTGTACCCGTGCCAGAATCAGTCCTTCCACCCAGTCCTTTTTGAGGACAATCTACTGCTCTGTGCCCTTGTTGTCCACAGTAAAAACACTGTCCCGTCAATAGGTAGCACCGACCCGCATGTCGTTTACCACAGTGAATGCACTCGCCAGAACCACCAGACGATACTACCGATGCAGATCGTGATGCAGATCCCGATGCAGATCCCTTCGAACCCTCATACCTGCTTCTCTTCTCTCTATCTCTGTCTCTATAAGAATCATCTCGTCGTACCTCATCTCTCCTCCTTCTGGTATCCTCGTACCTCGGTACCGGTGTTGCTAAATCAATCTCTATCAATCGAGCTCGCTCCACTAGCTCAGAAAACTCATGGATCCGGAAAGGTACTAGTGGATGCCTCAGCTCTCTATTCAATCCATGTAGAAATCTATAGCACTTTTCTTCGGGAGTAGGAATCAGATGAGCAGCGTACCTCGAAAGTGCAGTAAACTCGGCTCTCTGCATCACTGCATCACTGACTTACGGCCTTGCTCCAATCTCATGAAAGCTTCCTGCATCTGTCGCTGAGCTGACGGTGGTACAAACCACATCCTGAACACTGCAGTGAACTCATCCCAGGTGATCTCAGCATTGGTTTTCCCCTGGAATTTCTCTCTCTGCTGTCCAATCCACCATCTCTCCGCTTCTCCTTCAAATAGGAACACAGCTAATGGTACCTTTCTATTTCCCGGACACTGCATGCTGTCAAAAATCTTTTCTACTCTCAGGATCCAATCCTCAGCAGCCTGTGGTCCCACAGCTCCTTTAAACAACGGAGGCTTCAGCTTGTGGAACATCTGCAAATGTCTGTCTACCTCTTCTTCCTTGCTTCCACTCATCTTGCTCTGGGCATCCCCCATAACATGTGTAATCGCAGTAGCCAACTGCATCATACTCTCTGAAGGCACTGGAGCTGCGCTGTGTTGCTCATTTGGTACACTGGATTCTGCTGGAGGATCCATATCTTTTTCACCTGCACAATTCAAAACTAATGATACACACATGCAATGATGTATGCCAATGAAGCTCTTAAAGCTACCCAATCTACCCAACTCTCAATCCAAACCTACAACTCTGGTAACAATCCATTCTTCCAATAACACTGCTCTGATACCAACTGTGATGCCCCAAGATCTAACTTGGAAAGAATGTCAATCAATTTCACAACAATTTACCAGAGTTATCTATAAACCTTCAGTAAGCAATCTATCAAACATCTATAAAATTTAAACATCAATATTCAAGTCGATTCACATCTCAAAACATCATATACAATACTCAGGAACTAAACTATCAATACAAGTAGAGAAATCTATCATGTCCTGAGTACAAAAGAATCATCTATCGATCAAAAGACAAAAACCTGAAGATCTGGATCAATTCCTATCTCCTGCTCCCGAGCCCTGACCTGAAAATATCAACCACATATAATGAGCTTTACAAAGCCCAGCAGGTCACCTAATACCTATAACTGAAATCAAAGCACGGCTATGCTATCAATATGCATGTCAGTCAATCACAGTCAATCAATCTATATCAGTCAATGGTCAATGAGTCTATGCAGTGGAAATCAAATCAGTAATCGATGCAATCCGAAAATCAATAGTCAATAAAACCAGTCAATGCAGCGGCAGGCAAATCAATCATTTCAATTTAATCAATAAATCAATATCCGTCAATCAAATCAATACGGTCAAATCAATACGATCTATTTAATGAAATCAATCGAGGAAAGCAATACGATAAATTTCAATCCATTCCGACAAGAAATCTATACAACAGTCAATACGGTCAGAACAGTAGGCAGTAGTACGATGTCCATGTTCATGCTATCAATACAGTATCTATATCTATTAATGTCTATAACAATGCTCAGTAGTATCAATGTTCAGTAGTCAATCGATGAAATCAGTGAAATCGTACGATACAGTAAACCCGATCAAATCCGTAAAATCCGTAAATCAATACATTAAACATGCAATCAATACGATAATACTGAACAATGTATAATCAATGGTCATGTTGCTGTTGTAGAATTCATATTGCTGTTGTAGATATCAATACATTGGTTCTATGAAAAGAGTCGTCACTCTATTGCCCGTCGGCCGCCCGTCGGCATATAATCTCCTTATGACTCCCATCGTTATATCCATGATCCATGATCTATGATTTAAAGGAAAGCCCGTCGGCCCACCATCCTGTACAGGTATCATCTCCAACCAATGTTCAACCAGGTTATACGTGTTTCAGTATCAATAAGCAATCAATAATCAATATTAGAGCAATCATATCAATAATCATAGGCATATCGATTCAATCTATCAATTTCAGTCAAATCAGGAATCATACAAAAATCGGGCAGAGTAACAGTAGTCTATCGAATTTACACAAAAATCCTGCAAAAAAGACAAATTCTGAATTTCTCCAAATTACAACAGAATAACCACGGCATCAATACAAGACTATTATTCTATAGAAACCAAGTCAGAAAACATCCTGATAATTTTCTATTCGATAAAAACCGCGTAGAACCAATTCCGACCGGAAGAAAATTCGTAGAATACAGTCAAATCGTGTAGAATAATCATATCTATAACACTCTAAAAAGTTGTGCGGTGAAAGTCGTGTCAATCTCAAATCGGGTCAATTATTCGACTACAAAAAATATAAATCCGGACATATCTCGATAAAAATACAACATCTTTGAAAACAGAAACAGGATTCGGAGTCCTTACCGCGAGATAAACAAATCTTCTAACTGCGTCGTCGGACGAAAAGCGCTCCACGGGCTCCAAAACCAAGCTTCCTCTTCTCTTTCCTTCTCTTTCTCTCTCTTGCCTTTCCTCTCTCTCCAAAATGAATCCAAAATATCTCAAATCCGATATTTATCAACACTGATCGTCCTGGACGATCCAAATTTCGTCCTGGTACGATGGGTTCTCTGGACAAATTTCGTACAGACGAAATCCAAATTCGTCCCGGGCGACTTGCTCTCTGGATAGATTTCGTACAGACGGATCGTCCCGACTGCTCCAGGTTCGTACAGATTCTTCACAAATTTCTTCAGTTCGTCCAGTACTAAACCCAGTTCGTACAGACGAACTGCACTAAAAAAAAAATCAGCTTTTTGAAGGGTTTTACAGAATGTAAGCCTTCTGATATTGTTTATAGATACTTGCATTCATCACGAATCTTCTACATTTGTTAGTAAGTAGCAAGTCATGCATATGACGAATCTTCTATAGCGTCATGTGGGGGGGGGGGGGGGATTTCTTGTATTGACTCGTAGGAACTCAAATCTGTCATCTATCTCTCCCTACATATTGACGGTAGCATAGAGTACACTTGTAAATAATTTTTTATATGCACTTTGATGAATCAAGTCATTATTGAGGTACTTTATGATTTACCCATGACTAGGACATGACTCTCTCTTGATTATCATTGACTGTGAAGGTGTTTTTTTTTGTAAAAAGATCTACAAATCTTTTGAAATTACTCATGGATGGACTAGTGTGTTTATTTGTGTGTATTGTGCTGTTGTCCATAAGCACGCATGAGTTTCTTGTAACTATCTGTATTTGCCTCTTGCTATGCTTTGTATATTTGGGTTCATCACATGTCGCCTATTAAACTCTTCTGCTAGTAGGAAACTTGTGCATTCGCTTGTATGATTACTCCATAAGCAAGTTGTTTTCACCATATTTCCCCCATTCGTGCTTGCTACTGATTCGTTGCTAGTGATTCGTTGAACTTTAGATCGTGTGTGAGAGAGATATACTTCAACTTGGAAAGCACTCTTCAAACATTTCTCCTTTATAGTGTTTGCAAATTGAAGTAATGGAAAGATCACCACATTTGTTGCATAATCCAATCAAGTGACATTGATCGAATGAAGGTTGTATTTGCTTCAGACCTTTCTAATACACCTTCGTAGTTAGTTCATTGTATATTGAATTCTCATGTCGCTCGCAAAGGGGATCAAATGACATTTATCACTTTGCAAATTGTATTCACTTAAAGCTTGTTCAACAGGCCTTGCTCATTGATTCATCATGCTCACTTGATGTCTCAAGACATAAATATTCATGTTATTATTATTGTCATATGACATTTGCATTTTGATGGGCATAAATATCATGAATACATTGTAGCACTTATTGAAAGCCTCATATTACAACAAGTGGTGTTGGACAATCCTTGTAGTGGCTTGCAGATAGACCGTTGTATGTGTTTTAAACTCACACTTATGCCTGTTAGCTAGTTATTTTGTTCACCACATATCTTCTGCATACACCCATGAAAGTTCACATTCGCCGCAAGTTCTTGTTTATTGCTTGTGAACTAGCTAGTTGATATGGGCATATCACTTTAATTTCATCATTTATAAAAAAATTGTAATATGTAATGAGAGTTTGTTTATGATTTCATTTATTTGTTCATTAATGTTCATTATTCATCTCATTGCTTGAGTTTAGGTAACAATATCAAATTATATGTCCCCTGTAGTCCTTGTAAGTTCAAGTTCGAGATCAAATAGTCCAAATCTTGTCCAAGTCCCCTGTGGTCCAACTCAAACTCTTGCTTGAGTTCAAATGTTCGAATCATGCTGGTTCATTTGAGTTTGAATTTATCAATTGAATAAAGTTCATAAGTCCTCATTTATCCTTTGAGTTCAATCAAGTTCTCTTGCATTTTGTTCAAATGCTCGAATTTTGTTCATCTCATTTGATTTGCAAGTTCAACTTTATGTTCAAATTATCTAAGTCCTTGTTCAATTCAGGCTTATGTTATCTTTTATATTCACTCAAGGTTGAGTTCACTTAAGTCTCATTTGTTCAATCAAGTTCAGGTACGGCCTCGTGTTCACCTGAAATTTCGGCAACCTCCCGACGTCTCTCCCGTTTAGGGGAAAAGTACGAGAAACTGGGCCTTCCTACCACACGCAATAAAGGTGTGTATAGTAGGTGTCCTTGGACGAGGACACCCGTGATCTTCCTTCCCACCACGTGCAATAAAGGCATGTATGGGGTCATCGATACCTGTTTAAAAGAAGACAGTTTGCTTTCCCCTCGCTCGAGGGTACTTATAAATAATCCTGTTTCGCCGTAGGCGCACCGGGGTCCCATCCCACCACGTGTAATAAAGGCGTATATAGGCAGTTTTTTGATGCCCCACGAACTTTGAAATGGGGCTTTTAGGTGATTACCCGCCTCATCGTAGGATTCGCACCGAGGTCCCATCCCACCACGCGGAATAAAGGCATGTATAGGCGATTTTCTGATCCGCAGCAAACAGCGAAGACAGGCTCTCGAAGTTTTAGGGTTAAGGGGTTATATCTGCGCGGGGTCGACAGTAGAGGCTCGAGGGAAGGAGAGAGAGGCACATGTATTTATACTTTTTTAATATTAATTATAACAAATTATAATTAAGAATTAATTATAATCATCAGAATTAATTAAAATAATTAATTATATTAACTCTAATTAATTATAACTAATTAATATTAATTAATCTTTAATAATTCATTGTAATTAATTAAAAAAATATAATTAATTAAGATTAACTTTAAATAAAATTCATAATAATTAAATAAATTAATTATAATAATTTTAATTATAAATAATTATAATTAAAATTACTTAAAACCTCCTCTCTCCCTTCTCTCTATAGTTCGGCAATTTCACGGTATTTGGCCGAATGAGCGTGCAAAAGGGGAAAGTTACCTTCACAGCAAGCGGCTTCCATTGTTACTTCTGATTAAAATGTTGTGACCTCCGATCCTAAGGAAGGGAAAGTCGGAAATGGAGCGAAGCCGAGCGGCAATGAGGGAGGTAGGTTGGTTTCTCCTCCCTCTCTCTCTCTCTCTCTCTCTCTCTCTCTCGATTGAAGGAATCAGGGCTGAGGGTGGTCGGCTCAGGTGGATTCTAGCGAGATGGGGTCGGTCCGGATGTCGTGAGGAGGGCAGGGGTTCGGTTGTAGCTCGGGTTTTGCCGTGGATGGGAGAGATCGACGGCTTCAGAGATCGGGATTCGGTCATGGGTTGCGAATGGAGGAAGCCTGCGGCTTGTGGAGGTTTGCGAGAGAAGAGGTCTCGAAGGCTTCCACGGGTCCAGTATTTAACGACAAGAAAAGCATAGTTGGCACGTGATTTGAGCAGTTTTCTAGGGAAGAGACGCAACTCCAACGGCGTCGTTACTGAACAGTGTCAGGTACGTGGGGTATCTTGTAGGATTCGTGGAAATTTCGGCGTCTCGATGAATATGAGGTATGTATGCGGAATTTCTCTTTTTTTGCTCTTTCTGTTTATTTGTACAGAGGTTAACAGATGCTACTATATGCTTAATACTATGTATCTATGAAGACAATGTATCTGATTAATGACTAGCCTTAATCGAAAGTTCTCTCTCGTTAGTGAGAGGGGTAATTAACTATAGGGGTTTGCGCCTATAGGAAACCAGAACTCAGATCATAAATCCTCGTAAAGTGAGGGGAAATCTCTGGGTAGTGTCTTATCTACAAACCCATTTGCCTTCCCAAAATTTACCCCAGAACTCATTCTGTTAAAACTGTCCCGAAGAAAAAACAACAGTCGAGCGGAGGCCGAGGCCAAATTTTTGGAGCCCACATTGAAATGATATGTCATAGATGAGTTATAAAAGAACATTGAATTCAGTACAATGATGATGATATTTGCAAGACATATGCAAGAGGTTGTACCTTGGAGTTTGTTTTTTGCCGATGATATTCTTGTTGATAAAACTAGAGATGAAGTTGAAGGTAAAGTTGAATTATCAGGTCGGCCTTGAGGCTTTCATTTGAGTAGATCTAAAACTAAATATATGGAGTGTAATTTTACTAATAATAGATCTAGTGGGGTGATTGTGACTTTGGGCGATCAAGTCGTTAATAAGAGTACATATTTAGATATCTTGGGTCTATTGTTCAGGTGATGGTGAAATAGATGAGGATATAATAGTAGAATTCAAGTTGGATGGATAAAGTGGATGAATGCTTCGGGCTTGTTGTGTGATAGAAAAGTACCTCTCAAACTTATGGGAATATCGTATAAGATGGTAGTGAGATCTACAACGCTTTATGGAGCAGAATGTTGTCCATTAAAAGATAAGCATATTATTAAGTTAAGTGTTGCAGAGATGAGGATGTTCAAGTGGATGAGTGGCTTTAAGGTTAGAGATATGATACGAAATGAGCATATACGTGAAAAGGTGGGAGTTGCTCTAGTGGAAGATAAGATTAGAAAGAGTCGCCTTAGATGGTTTGGTCACATAAACTGGTGGCCTTCCAATGACCCGGATAGGAAAGTAGATGTATTAAATTTGACTTATGTTAAGAAAAGTAGAGGTAGACTTAAAAAGATTTGGTTAGAAAATATTAGAAAAGAACTTATGTAGCCGACCCCACATAGTGAGATAAAGACTTGTTGTTATTGCTGTTGTTGAATACAATACAATGATGAAATTAGTACAGGGTGCTATACCTCCACCGGATAACTTCGTTATGTCCTCTTCCCTTTGAGAAATAGGATTTTCATCATCATATTGGACCCATTTACCTGGATGATAAACTCGTTCATAGAAAATAACATGACTAAAAAAATTCAAGATGAAAACAAAACTTCAGAAGTATGCGATTTAATAATATAAGTAGACTGACCATTCTCCTGCTTCACCCAAGCAACATAATGACCGGAGTCGGCACTTCTTCCCTTGTGTGTCAATACAGCAACAAGATCATAGATACCAGTTAGCTGTGTTTTCTTCTCAGATGAAGCTTCTATTGCAAGTAAAAGAGAGTGATGAGGAGGTTAAAACAGACTTCTAAACAAATTCTTCATCTACAAAACTGGTTTTATTCTAGCAATTGAATTATGGATAGAAATATGTCAGCAACAACTGGACCTAAAATGAAAGAAATATGGATGAAAGCTATGCGCTGAGTCAAAACATAACTTTCCCTAACAACGAAATGTAGTTAAACAACTACAAAGTGGCTCACTCTAAAATTTAGAAGTTACTAAATACTTCGAGTAAGCCATAATATACTACATGACGACAAGTTCATTCAAGAGGGGATCTTAGAACATGTAAAATAGGTGGAAGCCTGCTATTGTCAACATTAACAACATTTCAAGAAATATGATCTCCTGTTTAGTAAAAATTGTATCTTTCTAACCATCCGAAGCAGTTGCATTAAATAACAATGAACCTTTGATATCTGACAAGCTAAGCTTAACATCGAGCTCTGATTCTCATACTGTCAAACGCATAAGTTGCATTAAAGTAAGATGGTTTTGTAAGCCCGAGGAACAAAATGTTCAGCCAAGAAAACTGAAAAGTTAAAATAGAAAACAATTGAATCACAGACAACAACAACATCAAGCATTTATCTCACTACGTGGGGTCAGTTCATGAATTATTTTTTTCCATTGTATCCTATTAAGAGCTGAATACTCATTTAAATCGAATAAAAAAAGGTCATTTCTAATATTTTCTAACAATGTCTTTTTAGGCCTACCTCTATCTTTCTTAACATAGGCTAAAATCTAATACATCTATTCTCCTAACCGAGCCATCGGAAAGCTGACGTTTAATGTGACCAAATCATCTAAGGCGACCTCTACCTTTCTTAACAAAACAATTGAATCACATAAGAATGTTAATTTTAATTGAGAAATACTATGAAAAGTATAAAATAAAAATCACATTACATTCGAAAATGATGATTTTTAAGTTCCCTATGATTCCAAATGCTAGTCTTGCTAAACAAGTGCAAGTAGGGTTTGTTTTAGTTCAATTGTTCCTATAGTATAGTTAGTTGAGGCACAAATGTTTCTAAACAAGTACCATAAGAAACTGTTTAGTAGTTGGAGCTGTTTGAATACAGCTGTGATGTAATCCTGTACGAAATGCAGATGCATATTTCTAATTCGAAATTAAAAACTAATGTGTATCCAAATCAAGTCAAGGCACTACTACCTGCTTTGAAATCCTGCTTTGTCATTTCAAAAGACAAAAATGCCCCAATCTAGTCTGAAAAAGACTTATTAAAAATAAATGCTACACCCACCGAGGCTTTTAGGGTGGTTGGTGGGCGAGCACGGTTGGGATCCCCCCATCTTGGATTCGAATCCCCTCTACTATGATCTCGCCCCTTCAGTGGGGCAAAGCAAGTGTGGGCCCGATGCCGGTGGGTGACCTCGCTAGGTTCCGCCGAGGGATTAGTTATATCGTCAAACCCTCCCTTTGGAGTGGCAAGCGGGTAGATGCCCCCGTTCCCAAAAAAAATTAAAGAAAAATAATAAAAAAATTCAAAAAAATAATAAATGCTAATAAAAAATTTATTAAAAAATAATAAATGTACAACTTTAAATTTGATAAAAAAAATAATAGTTGATAAAATAATTATAAATATTTAGAAGAATATAAAACAAAATCTAGAGAATAAAACTAGTATTTACATTCCATGAAATGATTTGTGACTTCTGTCAACTTATTTTTAGAAGCATTTTCTAGCTATCGTTTCAAAACACCTACCAGAAAGCAGCTTCACACCACCATTTTGGGCGGTTTAATTCTCATACAGCATGTGAAAAAAAAAAAAAAACCCAAACACTACCATGCTGTTGAGAAGTGACTTTTCGTGTAGAAAAGCTAGAGAAAAGCTCAACGAAACAGGGCCTTAAACTATTTAAGCTTGCAGCATATATATATATATATATATATATATATATATATATATATATATATATATATATATATATATATATATATATTAGTCTAGAGATAATACAAACTTCCCTACTGTATATTCCATCTTCATTATAACTGTGTTATTTTCTTAATCGTATTAGTCGCGGCCCATCTCTTCCTCCATCTTCTTATATACTTGTTTTCAAAATCTTAAAAATTGTAACTTTTGCTACTTTAGTACTTGAAGTAGTTGCACAAATATTAATCTAACTTGTTGCCTAATGTGTATCCAAGTTTCTGCAGCTCTTAATCCTCTTTACTTCATAATAAGTTACCATCATAAGAAAATAACTCATCTTCCACTTTGAGATGTTGGCGCCCATCTCTCAAATCAAGACAAGGCACTCAACCCACTACTTGGAAGCATAAAAGAAGAACTTCGCCTAAGCATGCCTTAATAATGATGTAGGCCTAAGAAACATACAATGCACTACGACCTCCCTTTGACTCATTGAAGCCCTTATACAATAGTCGGCTCACTTTAACAACATTGTCCACATAGGACCTATACATCTAGACATGCCTAAAGGTCAAGCATTAAAAGGGAACAATGCGAAATGCAGAGTAGGCAACAAACATGAAAAGAGAGAGTGAGAAATGTAGAATGTGAAATCAGAACAAGACATCTTCTTCGACCTAAACTTCTTTTATTTTCAAAAGACAACACTTTAGTGTTCTTTCCACTCATTCAGGAAGACTACTAAGAATAAGGCTTTGCTAGTACACTCTTTAAAAATATCTTATGAGAAGAAATTGTCCTATGTTCTTTCCCATTATTGCCGCAATTTCAACAATGGAGGCAATAATGTGGAGGGCACCACAACCTATTGTGAAACAAATCATTGTAAGTGTGGAGTAGAAAATAGAAATGCAATGAGAGGAGCTATACTTGATTTTGCAGTAGCTTGTGAACTTGCAATAACAAAATGAATACATACTTTCAGAATCAAGAAGAACAAATAGTTACCTACAAAGAAGAGTAACCTAATCACAAATATGCTTTCTTCTGGCCTGATGTAGAGAAAAATCCTTAATGCGAAAACTGTTGGTTTTTTTCTAAAAGAGAGTTGGACAACACATTATAGAATAACAATATATAGATGTCTATATTAAAAGTATAACAAAAACTATGTAGACGAAATAATTGCACTAGTACAGAGAAAATACTTTAATATTTCAAAATAGGTTGCTAAGGGAGGTAAATTGAAATAAATTTAATGAGTAAAACCAACTATTACATAAGATAGCTAGTTTTTTTAAGAAGATTGAATCAAAACTTTTATGAAAGTCTAATAACAAATCATTTACTTATAAAGAGACTTGGTGAAGTAAAAATATATAAAAGGCTATTAAGGAAAATAAGTGTCATTAAATAGTGAAAAAAATATAAATATATTTAGGTTTATAATGAATATAATAAATTTAAAAGTCTTATGAATAGCATTGTGAGCAAATAAAAAGCTACAACTCCAAATGATTTATATAATATGCACAATAATAAAGTAAAAGAAAGGAGAAATATATAAAATAACTTAAAAGAAAGAGACCAAAGATAAGAGGTACAGAGGTTTTTGTTAGGCCTGTCCCTGGACCACCGGCCATTTGTAAAGCCGGCAGAATAAGGGTTCCACGCAGTTGAATTTTGGCCCATAGGGCTGGGGTCCAACATCCCTCATTAAGGAGAAATTAAGAGAGGTTTACGAGGGAAAATTCAAAGGGTAGGGGCTGTTTTGAGATTTACTTAATTATTGTATTTTTTATTTATATTTATATTTTTTTATTTTTTTATTTTTTACTTAATTATTGTATGATTAAGTATGTTTTTGGAGGCTAGGGTTAGTCTTTTATCTCTTGCTTTGATTGAAATTATGTTGTTCTAGGGTTTGCTTGGGCTCTAGACAACGTTAGGGATAGTGAGAGCCGGATCTTCCTCTCAAATTGAAGATCCATGATATCTTGCTTGTGCAGGCCATATATCATCAATTAAAAATTTTTTGTCCTAGTTTTTTTTTTTCTGCATCTTCTCAACAACATTTTTTATTTTTGCTGAAATTAAATTTTAGCCAAGGTATTTCTTGAATTCTCTTCAAACATTTTCTATCAAATTGGTATTAGAGCGCATCGATTCGTGGTGCCTATGACCGGGAGGAAAATGGAAGTATTGGAAGGAGAGATGGGAAAATTAAAATTAGATTTTGTGGAGAAAATTTCTGAATTTGAAAATCATTTTCCAACCATTCATGAAAAGATGGATGGGAAGTTTGTCGTCGTGGAAGAATGGTTGAAGATGTTGCTTAACGCCCAACCCAAAATGACGTCATCAGAGGCAAGTACGGTCAAAGAAGTGGTGAAAACCTGAATCCGATGAGGGGAAAATCAAGAGGTAGAGATATGAAGGGAGAAGATGGGATTCCTCTTTTAGAGCCTATTTCAAGGGAAGAGAAGGGTAGAGGGTATCAAAGGGGGACTGATTTTGCAAGAAGAGCGGCTGATTATGAGCGAAGGGGTGCTGATTTTGAAAGGAGGGGGATTTTGAAGAAGGGTTTGGGAATGAACGAAGAAGGGGGGGTCAGGATATTTGGGAGGACCACCCTCCTGAAGAATGGGAGGTTATGGAGAAATCATGGGAGAACGAAGGTGATCCGTGGGTAATGAAGCTGAAGTTGCCTATCGTTGAGAGAGAGGATGCACATGGGTGGATCTTTAAGATGGAGAGATATTTCACCATCAATGGGTTCACGTAGGAGAGGTTGACGGTAGATGGCCTGTGTTTAGACGAGAAGACCTTGCTTGGTAAAAGTGAAGAGACATAAGATGCCCCATACGGAGCTGGATGGAGTTCAAGGACAGCTTGTTGTAACATTTCTGAACTAGCAGAGGATGGGATTTCAATGAGCAGTTTTTTCACCTTAATGCAGGAAGATGCAATGGTAGAATACCATGAGAGATTTGGGTACCTTGTTAGCTGATTGTATCAGCTTTTTGATATTGTGCTAGAGGGGAACTTCATCAAAAGGGCTAAAATGGAGATCCAGGTGACGGTTAGAGTGATGAGACATCGTAATTTAGGAAAGGATATGGAGCTGCACAGTTAATGGAGGACCAAAAATACCTGGAGAGGGGTTCTAGAGGCAACAGTTCAAGAGGCTCGTATAGGATGACCACCACATTCTTAACTCCTAAAGGGATAACACTGGGAAGCCTTCCTGAGGCCCCAAAGGAGCCTGTAAGAGGGGTATTCGAGGGAAATTTCAAGAAGCACAATGAGAAGAGGTTGTAGGAGAAGAGGGAGAAGGGATTGTGTTTCATATATGATGAGAGGTACACACCGTAACATAGATATAAAGATCGAACTCTTCAAGTTCTCATCACCTGTGATGATGAGAAAGTTGAGAAGGGAGGTGGGAGCGAGGCAGTGGTAGAAGAGGAGGAAGAGTTGCATCATGACATGGCTGAGGTTTCCTTAAATTCAGTGGTGGGATTCACTCTGAATCGCACAATGAAATGAAAAGGAGAAATAACAAATAGAGAAGTGGTAGTGTCGATAGATTGTAGGGCTAGCCACAATTTATTCTCCAACTAGGTCGTTAACCAATTGCAGGTGAAGTTGGTGTACACAAGGAGTGGGAGTTATGGGGTGATGATGGGCATTGGGAAGGTGGAGATAGGTAAAGGAGTATATAGAAAAGTGGTTCAGACCATACAGGGGGTTCAAGTGAGGGAGGAATTTTCCTTGAAGTTCGGAAGCACTAATGTTATCCCAAGGATAAAATGGTTACAAACCTTGAGGGATACCAGAGTTAACTGGAGAGCACTAACAATGGAGCTGGCAGCGGAGGGAAGGGGAATGATGATCAGGGATGATGCAGGATTATCCAAAGTTATGGTGTCACTCAAAACTATGGTAAGGACCTTATAGGAAGTAAGAGGAGAATTTTTGGTGGAGCTGTAGATCTTAGATGGGGTCAGATTAGAGGAAGAGGAAGATATTTCTCTTTCAGTGTAGCCACTTATACAAAACTTTAATGAGATTTTTCAGACACCTCAAGAATTGTCACCACTTAGGGAGTAGGAGCATGTCATCACCTTGAGCGAGAGAATGTGTCACCGGTTAGTATTAGGCTATAACCTCTAGCCTTAGATTTAGAAGGACAAGATTAAAAAGTTGATCTGAGAGATGTTGGAGGCAGGTATCATCAGACCGAGTGTCTTTTTTCTAACCCAATTTTACTAGCCAAGAAGAAGGATGGGAGATTGAGATTTACGTGGACTATCGGGCCATGAATAAGGAGATTGTGCCATACAAATTTCTCATTCTTGTGATAAATGAGCTGTGTGGAGCAGTGGTATTCATAAATATAGATTTGAAGTTCGAGTACCATCAAATCCAAATGAGTGGAGGAAGTTCTGAAGAGTACGTTCATGACACATAAGGGACACTATGAGTTCTTAGCGATGTCATTTGGCCTCACCAACACCTCCTGCTACTTTTTAGTCCCTCATGAACAAGGTGTTTCAACCTTACCTCCGAAAGTTCGTACTGGTTTTCTTTTATTACATACTAGTGTACAGCAGGTCAGTGAAGGAGCATTTGGAGCACTTGAGGGAGGTCTTAGAAGTATTACAGGAACATCAATTGATGGCCAATCAGAAGAAGTGTTGCTTTGCACAGGCTAGTGTGGAATACTTGGGGAATGTGGTACTCAGGAGGGGGTGGCTACAAATTAGGCCAAGATTGACACAATGCAGAAATTGCCTCTACCTAGGAATTTGAGAGATCTAAGGGCATCTTAGGGTTGATTGAGTACTACAGGAGACTTGTGAGGGGATATAACATTATAACCTGGCAATTGATAGAGCAGTTGAAGAAGAATAGCTTCCTGTGGGGAGAGACAGCTACACAGGCCTCTGATAGATTGAAGGAGGTCTTGACCATAGTACTAGTCTTATCCTTACCGAATTGCAATCAGATTATTGTGGAAGATACCGATGCATCAGGGTATGGATTAAGGGCAGTGCTCATGAAAAATCATAGACCCATTGCTTACTTTAGCCAGGTGTGGACAGCCAGAGCTAAGTTGAAGTTAGTCTATGAGAGGAAGTTGATGACCACTGTATTAGCTATTTAGAAGTGGCAACCTTACTTGTTGGGCAGAAATTTCATTGTCAAGATAAACCAGAGGAGCTTGAAGTACCTATTAGAGCAGAGGAAGGTGATCGAGGAGCATCAAAGGTCGTTGTCAAAGTTATTAGGCTATGACTCTGAGATCCATTATAGGCCAGGATTGGAGAACAAGCCTACTGATGCCTTGTCCAAAAGCATAGGGAAGCTCTAGAAGCTAGTTATGTCAATACCACTGATGTTCGATTGCGGGCAATTAAAGAGGAGAGTGTACATGATGAGGAGCTAGGAAGAAATAGAGCAGATCTACTGAGGGATGAGAATAACTATCCTGGCTAATTCCTAGAAGGAGAAGTACTGTTGTACTAGGGGAGGTTTGTGTTGCCTCGAACCTCAGTTCAAATTCCATAGCTACTACAGGAGTTCCATAGAAGCGTTATTGGTGGTCATTCTAGGGTGCAGAAGACATACAGGAGATTCAAGTTATATTGGAAGGGGATGCACAAGGATTTGAAAGAGATGGTGGCTACAAGTGAGGTATACCAACAGAACAAATACATGGCTATGGCTCTAAGAGGGTTACTTCAACCCATAGCTCTACCAACCAGGGTGTGGGAGGTCGCCATGGACTTTATAGATAGGTTACCTTAATTTGAGGGGTTTACAGTAATTCTAGTGGAAATGTACATATTGAGTAAGTATGCTCACTTCATTCTCCTACGATATCCCTACACAATAGTGACAGTGGTAGCGACATTCATCAAAGAGGTGATCAGATTACATGAGATATCGGAGGCTATAGTATCTGACTGAGATAAGGTGTTCCTCAGTCAGACTGCAGAGGACAATACTGAAGAGGACCACCGCTTATCACCCTCCAACAAATGGGCAGACGGAGGTGGTTAACAGGAGCTTGGAGACTTACCTGTGATGCTTCGTTACCGAGACACCTCGATTGTGGGCCAAGTGACTATTATGGCCAGAGTACTAATACAACACTTCGTATCATTCGGCCTCCCATATGACTCCTTTTAAATTGTTGTATGGAATGGATTCACCTCACCTAATATATTTTGGGCAAAAAAGCATACATGTTTCTTTAGTGGAATAGTACTTTGAGGAGCAGGATAGGGTGCTAGAGGAATTAAAAATGCATTTGTCGAGTGCTCAACAAATCATGAAGGAGCAGGGCGATGGACAAAGGAAGGACATCTTGTTTGAGATGAGAGAGCAGGTATACTTGAAACTTCATCCTTACAGAAAGAAGACTCTAGCTAACAGGAGAAATGAGAAGATGACACCCAAGTATTTTAGCCCTTACGATATATTAGAGAGGATCAAAGTTGTAGCTTACCGACTGAGGTTACCCCCAACCGCTACCATACACCCAGTGTTCCACGTGAACAAGGGTTTCACCCAGCTATAAATCGCCACCTCGGGGTGGGGTGCACCAACCCTCATAAGGAGAAATTAAGAGGAGGGAAAATTCAAAGGGAATGTGCTGTTTTGAGACTTAATTACTATATTTTATTTTTTATTTTTATTTTTATTTTTTTATTTACTTAATTATTGTATGCTTACATATGTTTTTGGTGGCTAGGGTTAATTTTTTATCTCTTGCTATAATAGAAAATAGGTTGTTCTAAGATTTTCTTGGGCTGTAGCTGGCACTAAAGAATACGAGAGCCGGATCGTTTGAATCCTGCTAGTGTTCTTCCATATATCATCAATTGAAATTCTTTTCTCCTAGTTTTTCTACATCTTCTCATCTACAATTTTTATTTTTGCCTAAATTAAATTTCAGCAAAGGCATTTCTTTAACTCTCTACAAGCGTTTCCTATTAATTTTCATCGAATTAGATACATTGGAAACCATAATAATATCTTAGCTAAGGATATAGGTATAAAGAAATATAAAAATTCTACTTTGAGAAAATGATAGCTTTAATGATAAAATTATTTTTAAAAAGTAAAATGAAAAAGATAATGAGATACATTATAAATTGATCAAAAAAAAAAGAAGACTGCAGATTTAATTGATGAGGCGGCATTAAGATTAAACATAAGTCTATTAGGGATGCTATAATGTTATGGCTAACAAACATTCTCAAAGAATTTTCAAGGACTTAGCATATGCCAAATGATTTAAAAAAGCATTTTGATACTTTTAAGAATAAAAGGGAGATGTCCAAGATTGTGTTAAACTATAGAAGAATCAAACTTACATGTTTACAATAAAGGTTGAAACGAAACCTATAATTGAAAAAATTATGTCACTTTCAAATAATCAATAGTTTAATGCCGAGATCTACTACAAAGAGATTTTTGTGTTAAGACAAGTAATGAAAAAAATAAAGTAAATAAAGGATCTTCATATGATTTTAATTAATCTGATAGGTGTTAAATCTCGAAATGACATCCTTGTATGTGACCAATTTATTCTCTCGATTATATAAAATTGATACAAAATGATTTTTCAGAGATTAGATTGAGATCAGATTTAAATAGTTGAGTCAATTTTATATCACAGTTTCTACATAAGGGACAATTTTAGATCAATTTTGTATTGTCAAATCATTAAATTGGAGAAATAAGATACTTCGGGACTAATTGAACTCGTTTGAAAATTCAGGGCTATTTTTCAATATAATCTAATCTTGAAAGAACTATGATTGAAAACTATGAGAATTGATTTGCTATGCATTAAAGAAAAAAGGTTTGTATAAAGGGCATATTTGAGTTATTCAAGACATGCATGATGAACACAGACTAGTATTACTATATGTTAAGTGATCAAATGATTTTCATTTACTTCATGATTACACCAACAAGGATTGAAATTTAGTCCATATCACTTATATCGATTATAAAGATGCTCATAAGAGACGTTTAAATAGAAGTACCATATTTATGCTTTTTACATATGGCATAATAATAATTGATGAACATTCACTAAAAAAAGTGAAACATTAGAACAATGGGGTAAATTCTTAACAGTTAGATTTAATAGACAAACATTAAGTGTGATATGCAATTTTAGTGGGTGTGATATTATCATTTATCAAATAATATCATTAATAAAATTGATATCAAGGTGTAATCAATTTAAATATCTTAAATCTATTATGTAGAAGAATGGGGATCTAAATGAGACTATAACTTTTATAACAAAGGACTGAGTATATTATGCTAAAAGAAGATATTATGAATACTTAAAGGTAAACAATAACGTTGAATTGACTGAGTGCTGGGCAGTTAAAAAACTCATCAATATCCAAGTTTAGCAATAAAGAAATGAGAATGCTGAGATGAACTTGTGGAAAAAACTAGGAAGAATAACTAAATAATGATTATATAAAAGAAATGGTTAAAATGCCACCCATTGAATATAAAGTAATTACAAATAACGTAGATTATTTTGACATGCACAACAAGGGATACAAAAGTACCATTATATGAGTAGGTAAAATTAATAGGACTAGGAATTTGAATGATTACAACCTAGGTAGCATGGATATAAGCTATTCAAAATGGTTGTTAAGAAGAAATTTAAAATCTTAAGAAACACTCCAACGGAATAAATGGAAAATGAGATTTATTAAAGCCAATCAAAAATAGTTGGACTAAGCCTAATGATAATAATGATGATGAAAAAAAAAATTTTGAACAAACTTTACTCACAATTTTGTAGCACTTTGCTCGCTCCTACCTGCCTATATTCTCACACAAACGGGTTCCTACCACCACCACCATAAGTGAGACACCATAGCTCTTATCGCACAAGCCTCTATCCCCCATGCACTACTCGATGTATGTTGCATCTCCAGTTACTGAACCACTCTATAGCATGCCACTTCCACGTAATTATGACTCCCTGCATCTCCCTCACAAAATTGCGTTGTGCCTACATTTCGAGCACCAAAGCACAAAGCACCACTATTACTTTATCTCAAGTGCATTCAATAGCGTCAAGCGACTCAATCGATCACATGTGCATCTTTGCACCCTACTCAAACAAGTACCATATATTTCAGTCTAGATTCACCCATTGAAGCCCAACTCAAGTACTTATTTTTTATTTCACAGTGCTCGCCATAAATTGACTCACCAAATGCAGATATCAAATCTCCATAATTTCCTTTCATGGCTTATTATCATTATGAGGATTATGCCAAACAATGCTTAAGGCTTTACTATCAAACCATATGATAGTGATGATTACTATTATCACATACATGCATATTCATCCCAACAGAGTTCATACAATCAATCACATCAACCTTGCCATTCATACCAGACACATGACTTTAATCCTAATAACAATGTTGAATATAATAATTATCAATCACAGTTTACCAATATGTATTGTAATCAATCACGCTTCGTCTATCATGTACCATATTATGATTCACTGAAACAAGATCCACATATTCAACAATAATTGCTAAAACTCCAATCTTAGACAATAAAACTCTATCAAGAAGCCAAAATCCTCAAGGAATTTAATTAACAGTTCAGCCAATGCGTGACATTTTCAGGTTCAAACCCAAGATCCATGGACTTTACATCTTTTGGAGAATTTGATAAGATCATGTGGTTCCAAAAATTCACACTAAGGCCTCGCCTATTGCTTTTTGGAACGGATTAGGTTCTGGGATAAATTTTAGGAAGGCAAATTGGGTTTGTAGATAAGACACTACGTAGAGATTTCGCCCTCATTTTGCTAGGATTTTATGATATGAGTTCTGGTTTCCTATAGGCGCAAGCCCCTATAGTTAATTACCTCTCCCAATAACGAGAGAGAACTTTCGATTAAGGCTAGTCGTCAATCAGCTACATAGAGATACGTACATCTGGCATATAGTAGAAGCATAGGCTTGGGAATTTAAAGGGTTGATATTTAAGATTAGAAACTTCACCATCATGCAATTAAAGCGGAAGGTGGGGGAATGGATGGTGGACCCAATCAAGATCCCATGATTTCGTCGTCCCAGGTCATTGTGGTCCCTGGTCTACCTAGTCAGAGGAGGTAGTCGACCCAACCTGACAAAAGGATCCTTATCGACAACCATGGGTTGCTTCGTCCAAGGGTACCTTGTACACCTGGGGTGAATTTTTGTCTAAAGGGACAAATTTGAATACACTTTAGCTAAAAGAAGGTTTTATGCCTTATCGATTATATCCTATTGATTCATATCTCAAGAATTTAGTAGCATTGGGGAGCATACGAGTTCTGACCATGACCATAATTTAGTTGTGCCATTTAGCGGCAAAACCATCCAATTCAGAGAGCCTCGATCATAACCGTTTACCTGCGATGCCATTTGGTGGCAAAACTGCAGTTAGAGGACAAGTGCCACACCCTTACTGACAAAAGATGATTTGAGAATGGATCATAGTGATATTCTCGACCAGACACTAGCTCTTTACGAGCCGAAGTAATATTTGAATTTGTCCGCCTCGACAAACTGTTGCGGAGGGTGGATGAGTTTTGCACTAAGCATTTGATAGTTGATTTCGATTTTAAATATTTGGAATTGGCATTTTTGAACTTCCATGGGTATTTAGGTGACATTTGAATATTCGGAATTAACCCCTCCAATTAAGATCTACGTTCAGCACGACCATCATCGAGGTGTATGCGCTCGTTTGCATTTTTGTTGACTAAATCCATTCGACTCTATCAACTTGCCGACAGAAGATCGGGTTCGTTATAGACTAGGTTCTTTATTAATGAATTTCTTTTGATATAGACCTTGAAGGCCTAATATTAACGTATAAAACAATATTTTGGTTGACACATTGACCGTATATCTAATTGATTATTCAAATCATGTCGACTCCTATCTATCCACATAAAAGGATCACGCACAAATTTGGGTTCATTTATTAACTTGCATAGTATCCCTAGATGTCACGTGTATAACGACAACACGCTCACTGGGGCACATGCGGGTCTATAACTACATGTGCATTTCTTTGTGCTTGTGCATGCATATATTGTGGTATATGTGTGGGGGCATTTTTATAATAGTTCAGTTTGCTTGATTATGCAAGCAAATATCATTTGAATGCAGCGTTGTGCTCTATTTTAGAGGTTGTAGATGTCTTCTGTCCGCTTGCATGAGTGTTGCGGATCCGATGGCGTGGCGTAACAGCTTGTGGATTGAGCTGCATGCTACTTTGTACATAGTAAACTGTCGTGCACTACTTGTTACTTCCTACAGGTAGCTTATTGTACACTAACGAATCTCCTATTATTGTCCGTAAGTAACAACATTCATTGCAGTTTTCTTGTACTTGCTCACATATAACATGTCGTATGAACAATAAATTTCCTACAACAATTCGTGGGCTTTTGCATTTGTTACAATCACATTACATTTTTTCTTGTAGACAATACATTAGCTGTATAACGGGTCTTTGAAAATTTGTATTTGCTATGTATTCTCTTCTTTTAGTGGTAGAGGACCGGTGTGTTTGTCTACGATTGAATAGTATTAATTGCATGAGAGTTATATTCTCTTCGAACTATTCAAACACATCATGTCTTTTAGTTTATCACATGTTGAATTCCCCTGCTTGTAGGGGACAAGTGCATCTACTTGCCACTACCTTATTACAAGCTGTATAAGTATCTTAGCACTTGTTGCAGGCTCCTTGTATCCTTCTTGTAGATGACATGTTCTGTGTACAGCGGGTATTCTACCATTACTCACAGGTATTTGCATTTGTTATACATCATCTACTACTGCCTGTAAAGGACCAGTGTATTTGATTGTTGCTACATGATTATTGAGTGCAGGGGTGTTGCAACAGCTCATGAGTATTTGCATTTATCACCATTCTTCAGGTACTTGATTACAGACAATATGTTAACCATATGATGGGTCTCTTACAACTGTTCATGGGAACTTTCATTCGCCATTGATCTCTTTCTATGCATCAATTGCGAGAGCACCTGTTACATATTTCCTACTCATGTTTGTAGAGAATCCATTACATTCAGAACTCATTCAATGTTGTCGCCCGCAGGCCGCAGGTGGATTATTCCGCAAGTGGATTATTGTACTTGCTTATGAGTTGTCCGGCTTTGATAGCAAGACTTTATATAGATAACTATGTATTAATGCTGACCACGAGATGTTACATTCATTATTTGTTGATATTCTAGATTCCTCTTATTATTTCATTGATATTCATTTGAAGGCTTTATTCGTTGCTTGTCAATGAGTGGCATTTGGATATTTATTTGTTATGAGCTAACTGATCATTCATTATTGTCAATGGGTATTTGAATTTGCTACAACTCTTCTGTATTTACTTGTGGATAGTATGTTGTGCACATGATGAACTTTTGTAGTAGCTCGTACGAGGGGTTAGAGTTCTTATTGTATATTTATCTTCTTTGCTTGTGAACATTATGATGCATTCATATGAAAGAATCATCATAACCAATGCATGTCGGCCCTCATTATTCATTGCTTGCGAAATTCAATACACTTAATTTTATGCTAACATTGAATGCATAATGACATATCTATTGCACATTTTTTTGTGTATATTGTTCATGAATGTATATAGTCATTCATTGTACTCATCCATTTACATTTATTAACTGATTGGCAAGGGAAGCATTGGCATTCATTTTATGTTCTTCATATGTTCTTCATGAATATGCTATCCATGATCAAGGTGATTTGTATACCATTATGTTATATGCCCCCTTTAGATTGATTGTGTAGCTTGCTAAAATTAGCTCATAAGCATGTTTAGCAATTTATCATGGGTCTTCTTATTACTCATTAATCTTCATATTGTTTGTTACCTCTAAATGGGATGTAGACTTCATCCATTGTGAGTCATTGCTTATAAGCAAGCTATTACATTCTCAGTTTGATTTGTTAATGCTCATTTGTTTGATCAAAGTTATCATTTGGTTTAAACATTTTCACTTTGATTGTATATTCATTAATTTGAAGTTCGATTCCTTGCATTATTCATTTGAGCTCAAATCTCCCATCTAATTCAGTTTAAATTCTTCTTGATCAAGTTTGATTTAAGTCTTTTGTTCATTTATTCAAATTTGAGTTTAGTTCATTTAATGTTCAAATTCAAGTCCAAGTCTTTGTCATTTCGTCCAAATCAAGTTCAATAGTCCCCTGTTAATTTTTCCAAGTCCTTGTGCGTTTCAGAAAAAATTTCAGCAACCTCACAACGTCTCTTCCATTTCGGGAAAATTCCAAGAGTCATATCATACCTGCCGCATCAAGAAAGGCGTGCACGATCGGTGTCGGGTGACACCAAAGTCGCAGTCTTCATCCCCACCACGCCAAGAAAGACGTGCATGGGTCTTCGAAAGTACTTGTCTAAAAACGCAATTTTTCCCCCGCCACGCCACATGAGCGCTTAAGGATACTTAGATTTTGCCCCACCGTGCCAAAAAAATGCGCACAAGGCTCGCCTGCATTGTCGTAAGCACCGCATCGAGTTTCCTCCCATCACACTAAGAAAAGCGTGCATAGGGGGTCCCTCAGCAGACTACAAATGCCAAAAACAGGACTTTCGAGGATAACCCGCCTCGTCGTGAGCACTGCCACGAGTTTCCTCCCACCGTAATAAGAAAAGCTCGCAAGGGTGGTTGCTCGCCGTATTGCAAGCGTCGAAAATGGGATATCGGAGAGTTTAGAAAGTTCTACCTTAGCAAGGGAATGTCAATGGAGCTAGCACGTGGATCGAGGCGAGAGAAGATCATGCTTTCTCTTATATTAATTATAATTAATCTTTAATTAATTATAACTAATTATAATTAATAGTAATTAGTTATATTAATTAATTATAAGTAATAATAATTAATCATAACTAATTATAATTATTAATAATAAATTATAATTAAAAAAATTAATTATAAAGAACTTTAATTAATTATGGTTAATTAAGAAAAATATATAACTATAATTCAAAATGAGTAATTATAATTAATTGTACTTAATTAAGAAAAATAATTAACTATAATTCAAAATGAGCATATACGTGAAAAGGTTGGAGTAGCTCCAGTAGAAGATAAGATTAGAGAGAGTTGCCTTAGATGGTTTGGTCACATAAGACGGCGGCCTTCCGATGACCCGGTTAGGAGAGTAGAGGTATTAGATTTGACTTATGTTAAGAAAGGTAGGGGTAGACCTAAAAAGACTTGGTTAGAAAATATTAGGAATGACCTTTCTTTATTAGATTTAAATGAGAATTTGACTTTTAATAGGGCACAATGGAGAAAAAAGATTCATGTAGCCGACCCCACGTAGTGGGATAAAGGCTTGATGTTATTGTTGTACTTAATTATAACTAATTATTATTAATAGTAATTAAATATAATTAAAAATAATAAATTTAAGTTAATATTAATTAATCATAACTAACTATTATTAACAATAATTAAATATAATTGAAATAATTTATTTTAATTAATTAGAAGAGTAGGATTTATGCTAAACTTGAGCAGGATTAAAGCCGGATTAGAGCAGAATTTTTGTACAGGATTTATGAATATTGAACTAAATCCTGTCGGGATTTAGAAATTTGTGTAGGATTTGAGCTAAATCCCGATAAACATGCATTAGGGAACTACTAAATCTCATTGCTAGTGAAATTCTCCTTTTCCTCTTCTCGATTAAGTGAAAAGATTTAGTTGATTTACAGGATTAGGCCTAACTAGCGCACGGAAAGAAGGTTACCTTCACTGCGAGCAAGCTCCTGTCGTTCCATCCAATCCAAATTTCGTAACTTTCGGTCCTGTAAGGAAGGGGCATTGTCGAAGGAGCGAAGTTGACCAACAACGAAGGGGATGAAGAGATCTCTCCCTCTCTCTCTCTCTCTCTCTCTCTCTCTCTCTCTCTCTCTATCTATCTATCTATCTATCTATCTATCTATCTCTGTGGACCAGAGGATTGGGCAAGGATCGGAAGGTGGAGAGGGCTATTGAGTTCGGTAGGTGCAGGTTGAGGAAGAGAGGAGCTGTGCGAGGAGGTCAGATGTGGGAAGGTCGGGGTTTGCGAATGGAAGAAATCGTGCGGGAGAAGAAGAAGAACGGAATTCTTCATTCAATCACCCTTTTAATGACGAATGCAGAACAAAGCTTGTGGGATCGAGGAAGTCTACGCATGTGGGATACAACATTTTGGTGCCCTTTGAACAGGGCATGGGCTGCCAACTACAACAGGTTTTACCATTTTGTTATTCTCTTTTTTTTTTTGTCATGGTCACAGAGGTCAACAGATCAATTGAGAATGTATATGAAGATGATCCTGATTTTATAGATGGTAGCTTGATATAGATTATGATGAGGATGATGATCAGCTTGTATTTGTCCAATTGATTGAGATTGCACGAGCCTAAACCTTGGTCTTCTATAGTGATTAGCATTGAACTAAAGTTCACTTATAAATACCATTTCTGCTCCTAAACCACTTCAGATATAATAAAGGATGATCCTTTGTTGGCATTATCACTTCCAACTTTAATATTAATTATTGACATTAAGTTCAACCTTCCACTTATAGCATAGATTTTCTACCAAAAAATAATATCATGCATTCCATATTAGAGTCAACTATCAGCTTTTTGCATTTATTTTGATATGTTGCTAATAAATTTATTCCTTTACATCTTTTTGGCTCCACAAGAAGACTTCAAATATGTACGTGAAGAAGTTCACCACAGCTTTCTTCATGGTATACAAGAACTTTACAAGAGATAGGTCTACCCAACATATGGGGAATTGATGCAGGACAAATAAGATTAGGATTTATTTTTAGACAAATGGCAGCCTTCTAATGACCAGGTTAGGAATGTAGATGTATTAGATTTGTCTTATGTTAAGAAAGGTAGAGGTAGATCTAAATAGACTTGGTTAGAAAATATTAGAAATGACCTTTCTTTTTTAGATTTAAATGAGAATTTGACTCTTAACAAAACAACGGAGAAAAAGGATTCATGTAGCCGACCTCACATAGTGGGATAAAGATTTGATGTTGTTTTTGTTGTTGTTGTTGTTGTGATTATAAATAATTGAGCATTATTAGTTGCATTTCTTCTGAAGAAGAAATCCAAAACCACCGCAAAGTTGGGGAGTAGAGAAATGTTACCAAGACAAACACTCTTGTGTAGTTGCACTAAAATACTAGCAGGCTGATGAGTGGCCATGTATAATAGAAAAATTCATTTAAAAAAAGAGAGACTAGTTGGAATAAAGTTAAACCCAAATGTACGTCTATGAAGACTCAAAACATAGATATAAACAAATTAAAAATACTGCATGCACGGAGTTCCAAACAAATAAATAAATAAAATAAAATAAAACCTATGACATTGATGACGTTAGTGGTATCATCTTATACTGATGCAAAGGACTGGGAAATCCCAGCGATTAAAAAGGTAGAAGCCACTTCGCCAAAACCCTATCTTCTGGTTTCACACTGATGAGCATGAGAACATGACAATGTTGTTAAGGCTACAAATATGCCAAATCAATTTAGAGTGTTGGTCATATAAGTAATATCTTAATATTAATGTAAGCCTCTCTAACATTTGCATCCATTTGTAGCCCAACACAATCCAATCTTCTAACAAAATTATCACAGAATGTCATGAAACTGTATACTACCTTCAATTGAAGTGGCGTTTGATGATTCCCCGGAATTGGCAGTTGCAACCTGTGTGCAACAAATAATTAACTTTTCAAAAAAACATAGAATCAACAAGTACATAGTCATCATTTCAACAAAGAATATTAGAATGTAGTCATAAGAAAATGCTTAAATATCATTCGTAGAAGAGAAACTAAAATGTATGTGATGAATTATATACCCAATAGCTTATAATGATCATATACAAGAAAAGCCGTGACAAAATCACTTTAATATGCAGTTCCACATCAGGATGTGATGAAGCTTTCTCATACATCTTCAAGTATGTTTGAGTAAGAACCCATCCTCCAACCAAATTGATTTCTACCAGAAGAAAAAGATGGCAAGGGTAGGGATAACAGTGTGAAAAGTTGAAAACATTAGGGAATGGTGGGAGAAAGGTGATGCGAGCAAAAATTAGGAAAAGCCCCTAATTTTTGCAAGCAAAAGAAAGACTTTCTAGGAAATAGGAAAATACATACACAACCTTCCAAAAAACTTTACTTAGACCAAATACAACAATTAAATGATAAACAACTTCACTTTTATAATAGAAAGACACTTACAAACTTATCCCATAAAACAATTCAAAATAAATCCTAAACTTGCATTACATCGTTTGAGAAGAAAAATATAAGTGAGGTGGAGAGAAGAAAGAGATAAGAAGCCCGAGACGAAATATAGCTCACAAGCTATAGAGAGGAGAAGAGATGGGGTGACATAGCTCGCAAGCTATCCCAAAGAAGAAAAACTCTCAAGTTTTTTTCAATTCCAAAAATCAGCCACATAACACACCTATTTTCTCTTACAAAAAAACACATATTTATAGGGGAAATGGGGGCAGTCAAATAGCCACCATAACCACCTTCATTTAAATCAAATTAAAGGGAAAATGGAAGGCCAAGGGGCTGTTCAAAAACAGCACCCAAATAGCCAAAAAAAAGGCCAAAATTTATTCCAAAACAGCACCCAAAACACATAGAAACCAAGAAAAACAGCCACGGGACAAGCAACTAGGGGAGGAACCGAAGGAGCAGAGCAGCCACGGGACAAGCAGCCAGGGAAGAAACTGAAGGGGCAGGACAGGGAGCGGAACCAATAACCAGGGTACTGAAACAGACAACCAAAAGGGGAGGAACTAGCCACGGGATAGGCAGCCAAGGGGAGGAAACCAAAGGGCCAATAAAAGGGGGGAATGAACATACATAAATACTCAATTAATGAGCTTAAAAAGTAGTCCTAAACATAATAATTAGCTGATTTTAGCAGAAGATAAAGAAACTCACAAAATTTATAACCCAACTTATTTTGACCCCCCTTTCATCAAGTCTCCTCCGGTTGAAAGAACTCATCTCCCGATGAGGTTGCTCTAAATTTATCCCGAGGAGATGAAGGAGTCACATCTAGCTCTTGAATCTTCGCCGCATATTCAATCAATTCCATTTCTTGATTAAATTCAGCGAGAAGTACCTGACTTCTGTTTTTTGAATTTCTCATCACATAAGTACATCAATCTTCGTATCTTGTAAAGTTCATTTTGAATCGGGTCTGATGAATCTCCATCGGGCGAGAGACTGATGTCTGTTGGAATGCCAACTTCATCAGTACTGGGCAATGGAGTTTGACTTTCAACATTGACAGGATCATATTCATCTTGAAATTATGTCGGCTCTTAACTTGAGATTTCCATAGGACGATGGTTTGGATTGCCCATTATTGTATGTATGTATGTATGTATATATATATATATATATATATATATATATATATATATTATATATATATATATATATATATATATATATTAAAGACTCGCAAAAAAGACTTGCACACAACCTAAAGCTCTGATAACAAATTGATGCAAGCAAGAATTACGAAAAACCCCTAATTTTTGCAAGTTGTCTCTTTGCCGAACCTAACATATGCAGATGATCTTACATCATTAAGTACAAAAGTTGATGATTGCCACTTGATTTGTAGTTCCAAAACTACAAGTTGTCTCTCTTTCATGCACAATGCTTGGAGCATTCTCAAAGCTCTAAGTCTTAGGTTGTATGAAACTTAGAATCTATTAGGAACTCTTCAATAGATCTTCTTCCTTCTCATATATGATGGTTTGAAATGTCACAATTCTCCAAACACTTCATTATATGAATCATTGAAGTTTAGAAATAAATCCTAAACTTCATTCTCCATTTGTTGAGGCACAAAAAAAAATTAACAGATGGATTTTCCACTTCTTCCATGCAAGGTATATGGAGCCTCCCTAAGGCTCTAAATGTCCTAAGCATGAATCATTGGAACTTTGGAACCAACTTCCAAGTTCTTCCACCTAGTTTGTTGGAACATAAAGCCGACAAATATTCCCCTCATGCGTGATATTTTGGAGCACCCTCAAAACTCCAAATCAGTCTATCACATGAATCATCAAGACCTTAGGGTCAAATCCTAAGTCTACTCTTTCATTTGTTAAGACATAAAATTAACAAACAAACAATCCTCCTTCATGTATGATGTTTGGAGTTTCCTCTAAACTCCAAGCATTAGATGGCATGAATTTTGTAACTTTAGGATTAAGTCTTAGGTTCATCTCATCTCACTTGTTGACACAAAATCAACAAGTCAACACACCATTCTTCCTTGTCATATGTGACAATTTGAAACCTCCAAAGGTTCCAATCAATGTCATTACATAAATTGTTCGATCTTAGAACCAAAATCTAAGTCATTCACTCTCACATTTGTTAATACAAAATCAACAAGCAATCGTTTCTCTCCTTCCTCATGTATTCCTTTTGCAACCTCCTCAAGGTTTCAAATGTTAAATTACATGAGTCAAGGGATCTTAGAACCACATTCTAAGTGACCCGCTCCTTATTTGTTTAAATAACAAATTGACAAACTTTGGCCTCTTTCTTTCCTACATCACATTTGGAACCTCCTCAAGGTTCCAAATGTTATGGTGCATGGGTCATTGGGCTTGAAGGCAAATCTCAAGGTTTTCTACCCTATTTGTTGGAGCACTAAGCCAACAAATATTTCCCTCACGTATAATATTTGGAGTTTCCTTAAGTCTCTAAATGTCCTATAAGCTTAGAACCAAATTCTAAGTTCTTCCGCATCATTTGTTGGAACACAAAAATCAACAAATATCCTTCTCATGCATGTTGTTTTGAGATATCCAAAAGTTTCAAATACATCGTTGCATGAATCATTTGAACTTGGAACCAACTTTTAAGTTTCTTCTATACTATTCATTGGTACACAAAAATCAATGAATAATCCTTCCAAACATAGGACTCATCCCATACTTTCCTCCATTTACTTAAACTAAATTAAGTGAATGACCTCCCCTCTTTAAACACCAAATGTCCAAAGAGTATCTTTAGTTCACAACTTGCAAGTCGTGTCTTCTTCTCCTACCTTCTACGAACCAATAGCGTATAACATCTTCTCATTCACTCAACTCAAATTGAATGAGCGAATATCCTTTATTTGAATACCAAATGCTCAAAGAAACTTTATGAATTTGCAACCTCAAAGTTGCATTTTCTTCCCCTTCTCTTACAAATCAAATTGTAGGAGAACATCTAATCCTCATGTTTTGTATTATGGATTTTCTCAAAACCATAAATACATCATATTGTAAAACAATTGAACTTAAGATCAAACCTTGAGCTCTTCCCGTTCATTTGCTTATCTACATATTGGGCAAGTGAACATCTCCCTTTGAACATCAAAATATTCAAAGGATGTTCGTGAATTTGCAACCCTTAAGTTGCACTTCCTTTCCTTCACCTCTCCAACCTAAGTTGGAGTGAACCCCTCCTCTTTGAACACCTAATGATGTAATATAAAACAAGAATTGCTGGTACGAAATTAATAAGTTGTGAACTTAGCGTAGTTAAACATAAACGAATGCATTTTCAAGATAGATCTTAGCAAATTCCACGGAAGAACTAAGTAACGACAATTGATTACAATTAAAAGTAATAGGAGATTAACAAAATAACATCAACAACAAATAAGTATAGCAAATGACACGTTAACAAAATCCACGGTTTAAAATCTAGATCATTCACCTTGGAATCCCTCACTTACACTCTTGATATCGCTCGGTTTAGGGGAAGAGGATTGCACACAAACTTAGGGATGCCACTAGTAGACACGTGATGCCAAGGGGGCTAGTCGCCGGGGAAGGAGCCGGAGTTTGGGGAGCGGTTGGGCGTCCGGTGATTGTCCACTTTTCCGTTTGTAGTTGCTCGTCGATGACGTCCACTAGGTGGGGAAGAATACGGGTTAGGTATTCTTCAACGGTGTGGTCGAATCCGAATCCAACGTCGAAAAAAGATAATCGGATGACGTCGATCTCCCCTTGAGAGTTGAACACAAATCCGTGGTCAAGCTCTGGATCGGACATACATGATCATAGGAGATCCTTGCCGTGTGTAGTGGTGTTGTGGTGGAGGGGGGAGCCGCCACTTGGGAGGAGCGGCCAAGATGAAGAGGAGAGAGGTGGGGGCTCGGGTTGGAGGAGGTGGAGAAGGGGCGGCTAGGGCTAGGTGGGGATTAGGGAGGATGAATAGAAATCTGAAATTAAATTTCAGATTAGGTGGAATTTGAAGGAATTAATTTGAAATTTAAACTAATCCATTAAAGGGGGGGGGGGGGGGGGCGCAGCGGTTAAGAGGGAATTAAGGAGGATTAATAGGTGGCAATTAATGAAATAGGAGAGAGATGGAGAGGATAGGTGGTCGGTCATGTAGACAGGGGGGAGAGGGGGTTTTGGGTTAAGTAAGTGGGCCCCAAGATTAATTAACAATTTGAATTCAAATCTGAAATTTATTTCATATTTTTATTCATAAGGAAGGTTTCCTAATTTAAGTCCTAGCCTTTAGGAAACAATTGGAACCCAATATTTGATTGAAAGTCCAACTTATAAACTTTCCTAAGTGTCTTGAGCTTATTTTAGGAAGGTATTGAATTCCCCTTTGGAATTCAAAATTCAAAGGGGAAGCCAAGGGGGAGTTGGCGGGTTGGTTAGGAGAAATAGGGGGGGCAGCGGGATGACAGCAAGGGAAGGAGTCTGGTGGGCTAGGCTAGGGAAAAAGGGGAGGCGGATGGCAGCCAAGGGGAGGGGAAAAAATTGGGAGAAAAAGCTACGGGAAACCCAGCCAGCAAAGCCATAGGAAGCCCATCCAGCAAGGGACCCGAGGAGTCAGCACAGGAAACAGAGCAGAGACTCACGAGAAAACAGCCAGGGGAAAACCGAGAGGGAGAAGTCACGAGAACAGCAACAGTCAGGGGAAAACCGAGAAGGAAAAGGGGAAGGGAAGAGACATAAGTCCACTCCATAATAATGAGAATACCTTTTTGATTTTATGAGCTAAGAAGTGAATTTATTCCACCAATTATTGAGTTAAATAAGTACAAGAGGCTCATTAATGAGCTGATTTTAGAAGCTCACCAAAATTTAAAACCCAACTTGTTTTACCCCCCCCCCCCCTTGCCTACCATCAGGAGCATGGTTTAAAATTGCGCAATATGAGGCTCGCCTTGAGGCCCGCTTTTGCGCAATTCCAGTAAAAAGTGCCTCGATGCTTACGCCTCGAGTTTTTTTAATGAGGCTTGCACCTCAACTTGGTTGAGGCCCGCCTCGCCTCACTAGCATGAGGCTTACGCCTCACGCTATATATATTAAAACTTACATAAATCTTGAAGTAAATACCCAACATTGGACTCTATAGGAGAGGAGGAAGGGGAGAGAGCAGTTTATCATAATAATGATTCAAATGAAGAACCCCTTAGTGATGACAGTGCTGATGACTTATGAGTTCTTATGTGATATGTCATTGCTATTTATTTTTGGAAATTTGAATTATATGTTAATGAAAAGAATACTGGGATTTGGGAAAGATAGAATTTTGAGTTTAACTATATTTCAAGTTGTCTTATTATTGGGATATTTTGATTTCACTTCATATCTTATATTTTTTTATGTTTTATATTATTCACTCATTATTATATAAAAATTTATCATTTTATGTTTACGCAATCTTTTGATTTTGAGGCTTACGCCTCAAAACGCCTTGAGGCTTACGCCTCGCCTCACGAATGAAAAATGCCTCAATACCCGAATACGCTATTTTAAACATTGATCAGGAGGACTCTCTAATATTCAGCCCAAAAGCTGAAATGTTGAATTCCTAAATCTCCTATCCTTAGCTCCAAAAGCTAATGAGGATCTTCCAATACTTAGCTCAAAAGCTATTTGTTGGACACATTCTTTTCCTCTTCTTTAACCCCAAAGCTAAAAGAAGTATCCATCTTCCTAGCTCCAAAAGCTAAGGAAGATGTTCCAACACAGCCCAAAAACTAGTATTGGACACATTTTTCTTAGACCCAAACTCTAAGTGAAACACCCTTAGTGTGACATGTCATACAAGACTCACACACTTAGGTGCACAACCCCCTAGACATGGCAGGAATATGATTTTTTTCTGCACATGTGATTGATTTGGTGTGATTGTCTCTGAATTGTCTACGTTGTAAGCACTTTTCCTTAAATGGATAATGTAGAAATATACATGTTCTTCTTGCAGGTGATCATGAGGGGGTAACATAAATCATGATTATTCTAATATTATTTGCTTGCAGGCGCCGCTTAAAATCTCCCAAAAGATATAACCAATAGGATAGAAGTAGGTGCGTAGCACTCGAAGTACTAAGCAAATTTTAGATGTAATATGTTTATTATATGAATTGCTTTCTGACTCTGTCTTGCAACTTTAAGTCTTTTAACTTTTAAATGTATTTTATTCGACTTAAATTATATTTTAAGTTGTGGGGTTTAATTAAAGGAAATGGATCAAGAGAATGTACCTACTGAAGGTGAAGCCTAATATTCACTTAGAAGTCAAAAGCTTGAAGACCCCACAAGTAGATTCTATAATGAAATTTGACTGAGTTATATAATGGCAAACAACTCAACTGTCAAATTTCATCGTAATAACTGAGACATTCACATTTTTGCCTTAGTTAATTTATATTTTCAAATATGTATTGATTGTTTACTGGGTGCGTAATAGAAGCATATTTTTTCCTACGCTTTTTCTCTTGTTTTGCTTGGGGGTGGCCTAGACTTTTGATACGGTGGGCTCTTAAGATAAAATTAAGATTTCTATAGTTAAAAATGTAAACAATCTAAAATCAATTTAGGCTCTATATTTTTTTAAATAAAAAGAAAATTATATGGCTCATTTCAAGGAGCCAAGTTTTCCAAAAAATAAAAAGTGATCGTGCATAGCCCAATGAGCCTCATGTAAAACAGCCTTCACTTAGGATCAAATAACCAAAAATCTATATTTGTAAGTAAGCATTATGCATATCACTCATGGTCAGGCATCTTGGCCTAAAAGTCAAGTTGTAAGTCCTATCCTCTAAATACAAAAAATAGCCTCCCTACTATTCATATGCATTGAAACTATAAATCATGGATTTAAAAGCAACAAGAAGGGTTTAGTTGGTAACCTTTTTCGGACAAGGCAATAAATCCAGAGGTCGAGCAGGCTATGCCTCCTGTGTGGAGTAATTTATAAGTCTATTTCACTTGTTAGACTTAGGTTCGAAGTACTATCCTTCAGTAGTACTCACCATAAATCTAAGATCCGAGGCAATGGTTTATTCCAATAAGCACACTAGCCCTCACCATTCGAGCATTTCCTCCAACTCGTGTTGTTGGAATATAAGCTCTAACATTATAATCAAAATGATCAATTTAAATAAAAATTGGATTCTAAAATGTAAAGTACAACATAGGATAGTTCGAGCACCTCTAAAATTTCTCAAAATCAAGTGCTCCTATTTCACTCCTTTGGCCCTCATTCAAAAATCTAATTTCAAGTTGATCCCTCATCTTCCTTAAAATTCTTAAAGATCAAAACTCTTTAAACAGGATTTCCTGGACTTTAAAATTAAATCTTAGCTAATATCTAAATGACTTTTAAAAGAAAAGAAAACTGCTAGTTTAATCAAAAGTGTTTTCAAGTGCCCTATGGGGCATCTGCACCCCATAATAAAAATAAATCTCATTCAACTTAACAATGAATGGGGAAATCTCTATTAAATTGTAAATTTTATTATTGAGTTCATAAAGAAATAATATTTTTATCCTTCAGGCTAATATATCATTTTTCTTATGTTGTAATCAATTATAAAATATGCAATTTGTTTGAGGATATCAAAAATTCTCCAACACCACCTTGTATTTGAACACAAGTAACAACTCTTGCATGCATATCCCTAATGAATTTATAAACATTATTAACCCCATTCTTTTCTAGAACTCTCTATAGCACTTCTCTCGAAACGTTATCATATACTTTCTCTAAATCAATAAATTATAAGCATTAACCCCATTCTTTTTCACACTTCATTTTTTTAAAGCCACTCTAACTTTAGATTTACTAATATTTTGATAAAAATAAAAAACTCTATTTTAGTGTTAGGATCACTAAAGTCAATCATATTCTCACAGTTTTCATTGAAAAACTTAACAAAATATCTCATCCACCTTTGTAGAATATTCTCTTCTAAAAAAGAATTTTTTGATTGTCATCATTAATGCACTTCACTTGAACTAAATCCTTACTAATTCCATCTCTTTGTTTGGCTAACAGATACATACATCTTTTACTCTTCTTAGTATCTACTTTATTATTTAAATAATTAAAAGCTAAAATCTTTGCATTGCATAATGATTTCCTAGACTCGTTACAGGCCTCTTTATATTTTTTTTGAATTTTCAAAGTTTTACATCCAAACTAAAAACTATAACAAAGCTTCTAATTTTTTATCTTTTCTTGAACATTTTGATTTTATCACCAACTATTTTTATTATTAGAAGCTTTTCTTTTTGAAATTCCAAGCACATCCTTCACAACATTCTTAATAGTACTTGTTATTTTTTCCCACATAACATTCAGTTCCTCATGCACAAATAAAATCTTAAGATATCGAATCTTACTCTCAAAAATATTTTTGTTAGTGTTCTTTAATATCCCCATCTAATCTTAAAATAATATTTTATTATATTTTTTATATTTTGCCCCTTCATCTTAAAGTTCAAAAGTAATTGACTTATTAATTATTTAATTAAAATCATATAAAAATTTTAAGTTAATTCATTTTCTAAATATATTCATATATTAATATTAATCATTTTAATCAATTAATTCTAAATTATAATTTAGATTTTGACAAAAAATTTATAAAAAAAAAAAAAAAAACTTACCTCTTACTCCTTAATTTGAATTTCACTCGTGCCCTAGTTTGTTCGCCCGCTCCTCTTCCATTGATGTAGGCAAAGGGGGGGTCAAATCAAACCCAAAAATATTTGGTTTTGACTTCCCTTGAGCTTACTAGCTCAATAAATTTTGAGCTGAAATTTAGCTCATTTATGAGCTGGTTTTTAATTCATTTATTGAACTAAGAGTTAACTCATTATTAGCTAGGTTTTAATTCATTAATTATCTTAACTATGTCATTTTTATTTATAGTTTTTATATCTTAAATTTTAGTTTGTCCCTTGGGATTCCAAAATAGCTTTTGGAATCCCTAGGTTGGTTGTTTTTCGTGCTTGGCTCCTTGGCTTCCACGGGTTGGTTGTTTCCGTGCCTTGGCTCCTTGGCTTCCTCGGTGGGCTGCTGGTTTTCTGTGCTGGGTGGCCTTTTTCATGCCTTGGTGCCTCGGTTCCGTGCTTGGCCTCTTGGGTTTCTGTGGCTGCCTCTTCGGGCCATGGCTGGGCTATTTTCCCGTGAAGTTGGGGGAGGGGGGGGTGGGGGTTCTGTGGTTTGTGTTGCTTGGATTCCTGTGGGAATTCAATTATGTGGCTGTTTGTATTCCCCTTTCATACCTATAAATATGAGAGGGTTTTGTAATGTTTTAAAGAGAGTGATATATGAATTTTTTAAAAGAAATCCTTGGGATTTTCTTGGAGGAGTTTGCGAGCTTTGTCCACCTTCTTCTCATCTCCTCTAGGAAAGACTTGCGAGTACTTTCCACCCTTCTTCTCGTCTTCTAATCTCTTTCGTCTCTCCGTAAGTTTACACCCCACCTGTATCCTTCTTCTTTTGGAAAGCAAGTTTAGGGTGTCTTGTTTGAGTCAAGTTTGTAAGAGTCTTATCTTGTTAGAGTCAAGTTTAAAAGTGTGTTTTTTCTTATTTGAAATGTAAGAGTTTGTTCTTCCCCATAATTAGCTAAGTGTGTTTTTTTTTTTTTTTTTTTTTGTGATCAAGATTTTTCTTGGGGTCCCTCTCCCCAGGGAGATTTTTGCTCGCATCATCCATGCTCACTGCTAAAGCACTATCTCTACCCCTCTCCTCTCGGTTTTTATAGAGAGGAGCCCTATGACTCCAAATGACGGAAGCTCCTTGCCTTCCTCACGTAAATGAAATGACAAACCCATCCTTTCGTCTCCTAACCGATGGAACACTTCTACCTTGTTGTCTTCACGCAGATAGTCATTCTTCCGCTTTGTCTTCTTCACCATACAAGACCTTGGTTTGGGGTATTAGATAATATAACAAGATTTCTCATGTCATCCTTCTGAACTAAAACGAACCTCAAAGAACCAAAGCCACACTCTTGAAAAGGAACATCACATAAAACAGCAATGAGAAGGCATGCACCACAAAATGACCCTATAAACAAAAGATGATGTGGATTCAAAATAGATATGCTTGAAACGGGAAATAAGCTTTTTCGACTTAAAAAGAACCAAAATATACTGCCAACTTTAAAAAAATGCAGAAGCTGAAATCTTCCACGAATTTTCTACATGAATTCTCAGTATCCGGGTCTTACAATATGTTTAGCATGGAGCGGCTTTAACAACAATACAATAATCCAAATCTAAAGCATGCAGATCAATTTCCAACAAATACAAAAGAACTTAAAAACAAATATCGTGGATTTAACCAAATTCCTACTCATTTAATCACACGTGACATGGTTATCAGCCTAAATTTCCACATACATGCTTTACGTTAACAGAAACTTTTGCAGCCAAGTATCGTGCGTGGATCAATTACTAACTTTGAAGCATTCATTGAGTTAAGGTTTCACTATCATTATTGGCCCCATCCCAAATATTTGGCGTCAGCTTTATAAAACTTCATTGACCTTAGGTGTAGTAAACCAGAAACTATCTAACCTAATATATTTGCCAACATGCCAAATTAGGCATGGCTAACTTTACTTAAACCTGATGAGAACGGTATAAAAGGTTGGAAATTAAATATTAAATACAAGAAAATAAGTTAAAATCATGAAAGTTGCCAAACCTCAGGATTACGTGTTTTGGCATCATTTTCATGAGTACTTTTCTCTTGCACTTTCAATCCAAGCTTCGCATTTTCTGCTTCTCTTAGAATCTTTGACCAAATCAAAAGTAATCACAAAAGCAAAATACAAGTCAACAATAGTTTACAAAAAACAATAACAAAAATTAAGGTGAGCAAAAAACCTGGCGTGGAGGTTGCAGTTTTTGACGAAGCTCCTCGGAACAGAGATCGTACACATCCAATTCTAATGGATAATCTACTTTCTGAAAGAAAAAAAAAATATTCTCATTTAAACATAAAAAGATTCTGTATTACCGGCAATCTTGTTTTTATTGAAAAAGCTAGCCATTCAATTCTCCTCTGGTAAAGCCTGCTTGAAATCAATTTAAACTACTGTACTGCATATGCTAAGTTACAAATTAATGTAAAATAATAACAAAAAATAACTTACCCGCAAGATCTTTGCCTTCTGGTTTGTTTCTCTTTTCCAGAAGAAACGAACAAATTGTACAGTTAAATACCTGAAAATAACGGGCAACAATTTTCATTTCGAATGAAATTCACATAAGACAAAACGATAAAAAGTTGTTCTTGCCTCGGCAAATCACTGATACAAGATTCTTTGGTAAAAATGGCACTGCGCCCCAGTACAGGGGAAGCCTTCTCTAACTCAGATTTGAGTCCCTGTTTGAAACAAATCAACAGACAGGTAACTCAACAAAGAACATAAAACATATTAAAAATTAAAAAAAAAACGAAGTACAAAAGTTCATAAACATGCAAAAACGAATGAGCCAGCAAAAAATGATAGCTGAGGGCTGGAAAGCCACTCACAACCAAATTATCATAAAGCCATTGACTGATGCTCTGTATATTTTGCTGGTGATAGTACGAATAAAGCATTGGAAATGCCTTTTGTATCACATCAACCCTAACATGATTTCAGTCCCTACACTAGCAGTGGTAACTGATCAATTCTCCATTACCTTACCACCTTTCTTCCAAAATTTTCAATTAAGGTTTGCATTAGCTGAATCCCTACGCCAAAAAACAGTGAGTTAAACATTGGATGTAGCATAATTAGGTCAGTATACTTGTCCGCTTCCTTGAAACTAGCAGATTTTTCAAATAAAAAAGAGGGCAATTATCCTTCATCTCTCACTTATGTTCTCCAGCAACATGGGCAATAAACTCTCATTTCGTATCCACTCTGCTATTGTTGATTACTAATAAATAGTAGTTCACATAAAAAAACAAGTCTTGTGTATAGTTGAAAATATAAAACCAACCGAATCAAGAACCCATTGAGTTGCAGTGAAAAGAATAATTTAATTAAATAAAGTGGAGGTACATGGCAATCTCCATTAAGAAATACATACTATACACTAAAGCACAGTCGATCACTTTCATTGAGAGATGCAAAATAGCCGAAAGTACATCATATTTCTACATTAGATGAACTAACTATGATGACCTGAACTATACATTTATGCAGACGAGCACTTACACACTTGAGCCCTTCATGTAAGTGATTGACTTCTTGTGAGATGTGGCATTTCAATGCATATACAGATTCTGTTTCAGAACTTTCTTCTCCACTTTCAATACAAACAATCCTAGCAAAAAATGAGCAGAAAATAACTTCAAGAGGAAGTTACCCAGCAACAAAAATATAAAATCATATTTCAATCACACATGGAAGATGCCAAAGCAAACAATTGGTGAAGCAATAGGCGAAGCGATCAATTATTGTTAATGCTTAACAAGATGTTCCACATAAAGAAACCCAGAAATAACAGATATGAAATCAAATTTCAATCACACATGGATTTTGCCAAAGCAAACATTTGGTGAAGCGCTAAATTAAGCAATCAATTACTTATAATGCATATATACATGAAGAAAACAAGTGAAGACACCAGCCCAAAGAAAAACGCACAAGATATAGGCAAGCACTCTAGCATGCATACCTGCTAACAAGATCAATCCCAAAAAGAGTCTTCACAGCAGAAGATATTTCACTACACAAATTTGAAAAATTACATAAGATATAAATCAAGTCGACTAGCCAAAAAAAAATTTCAAAGGAACAAATAAATAAATAACAATTGATATGGAACAATAAAGAGAATGATGAAAAGCTATCATGAAAGCTTATGAGAAGTAACTCAATGTTTAAAATAGAGAAATTAGAGGTGTGCATCACTACAAATTTGAAAAAAATGTTATGAAACAAATAAATAAATAACAGTTGATATGGAACAAAAAAGAGAATGATGAAAAGCTATCATGAAAGCTTATGAGAAGTAACTCAATGTTTAAAATAGAGAAATTAGAGGTGTGCATCACTACAATTTTGGAAAAAATGTTATGAGACATACAACTCACATTAGCTAGATGAGGTGTTCATATCAAATATTAGGATTTAGGTTATTTAAGAAAATTAATTAATAAATTTAATATATGAAATTAAACTTATTTTATTATTTCTCTAAATCTAAATCTAAACCAAATCAAACCAAGAACCACAAGCACATCCTCAACTAGCAGCTAAATGCAACACTTGCAATCAACGACGCTCGCAACCACATACCACACCACTTTCGCTCCAATACCTCTCCACTCCTTTTTTTTTTTTTTGAAGAAATGCAAATTTGCATTAAGAGAAAAAGAAGAACAACCTATTACAAACTAGAGCAAAAGAAACTAAGGGTTTTTGATCCAACATGGAAAGAAACCTTATTGAAATTATATTTGTTAAAACTAAATTTATCATAATTGAAATGAGACCCACTATTTCCCATTTAAAAACCCTTGGGGTGGAGGGGATACCAAAAATAAAAAACAACCTAAAAGGTTGATTAGTATCCCAGAGTTCCCAACTGGTTAAAAAATAAGACGTAGTAACGATCCCATAAACAATTATAAAGAATTAGAAGACAAATATAAAACTAAAAGAAAGCAAAGGAAACTAAATAAAAACCATAGAAAATAATTACAATTCTCCATCAATAACTGAGAATCATATAAGAAAACTTCCAGTAATAATCTCTAGTGCCACTTCCAAAACTTGAGTCTGTAAACCAAAGATAGTAATCTGAGATACTCTTTGATCATAAATTCCATCATCAAATAACTTCCAAAAATCTCCATGATGTAGTTCCCCATGTAAAAGTAAGAAAGCACTAATGAGGGGAATAACCCCTCACAAACTTCTTAGTGCTTAGATCTGTCATTCTCCTTCTAGAAAAGTCTTCCACCGGCCCCAAAGCTTGTAGTTCCTTGAAAAGTTTATGCTTAGAACCTGAAGAATGATCTAATTTAATAGATGCTGATTTTCCTTTTACTAATACAGGCTTTTTAAAACTCAGGTTAACTTCAGGAGAGGGAGTAACAACTTCAGGTAATTCCAAAGTAGTAGATCCACTTGAAAGTTCCATATTATTTGGAGCTTTTACGTGAATAGCTGACGGAAGAGCTTTTAATGGTTCGGCCACACATTCTGCTTCGGAACTAACGCCTTCCTCTATTCCTTCCAGCAATTGAGAATGTTTGAATACAATTTTTGAACTATCCACCGAATCAGCAACCAGAGCTTTCACGGGAATAGCTGAAGGAAGAGCTCTTATTGGTTCAACAACAAATTCTGTTTTAGAACTAACTGCATCCTCTATTCCTTCCAGCAATTGAGAATTTTTGAATTCAAATTTTGAAGCTTCCACCGGATCAGCAACCAACTCTGACTCAGCACTAACAGCTACCTCATCTTCCTCCATAATACTTGCAGATTTGAATTCAATTTTTGAATTCTGAACGGTCTCCATAGGAAGACAAGCAAGTTCCGAAATTAAGCCAGCACAGATAATCCGGCAATTGATTAATGAAGTTCCTTCAATCTGATTTTCATCCAGATTTCGATCAATAGGACAATCAGCATCCTTACTAAAACTTTTTTCAAAATCTTTTTTGTCAAAAACTTCAACTAAATCAGCTTCCAAATTATCATTGTTATCAAGAGATAACACACTATGTTTATTGGAAATTAGAAGATCTGGTGGAGAATCTTCATCATGACTTTTAACTGAATTTCTCTTAACAATTTTTTGCCTTTTTTTGGATTTGAATTTCACGTGCATCCAAGGCCCATAGGAATTATCTTCAACTAGGAGTGAATTTTTAGGAACTTCTTTATCAAGCAAATCCAGATTTTGAAAAACATTTGGACATACTGAATCTTTGTGTCCAATTCTTCCGCATTTGAAACAAATAGATGATAAATTTTCAAATTCAAATTTCTAAAAAAAATCTACCATGAAGACCTTCAACCCAGGTACCACAAGGGAGCTTCGAGTTCAATTTAACTCGAATGCAAGCTCTAGCGAATTCCCTTCTCCCCCATCTAAACATGTTGCCATCCAATAATAAAGGAGTCCCGATTCTAGAAACAATTCTAGTAATGTAATGGCAAATGAGGAAGACGAACCCAAATAGGAGAAGAAATCCCATCCAAGGAACTAGGAGAAAAGTTGGGTGACCATCTATCTAGTCCAATGACGAATCCCCCCACATACCAAGGACCTCCATTAAGAACTTCCTCCATTGCTTCATGTGAATGAAAAGAGCACAGAAACCAATCTAATCCAAGTGAGGTTATATGAAATCCTCCAAATTTAACCCATTGCCTCCTTAATTCAGTAGCACAATTTGAAAAAGGAAAGCTTTTACAAAGAATCTTCACCACCAATGAATTCCTCAAAACATGAACATTGGCTTTTTCATTTTCCAAGTCAAGTTTGACCACATTTGCATCTTTATTTCCATTATGAACTTCATTCAAATTTATTTTAATATGTGATTTTCTAATCCACACATTAGAATTGTCCAATCAAGATGAATATATTGGATTTTAGATAGTAACATCCCAAAGGATGGTATTATCAATACCCTTATCATCCTTCAACAAATTATTATCAATGCAACCTGATGAAGAAGCCTCCATATCATTTGCTTTAGGGATAAAAACCGACATGGGTGAAATTGACTTACTTTTCAAAACATCAATGACTCCTTTTCATTTACCTATCTCCGGCAAAGGCTTTAACTTAAAGACCAAACCTCCCTCTCTAATCACTAGAGGAGAGTTCAAAAAACAAGAATTGCGAGGGAAGCTATGATTGACTGAAAAATTACCTTTTGTATCCAACTTAGTCGGATGCGTGGTAGATCTAAAGGAGTTGGTGTTTCAATCATCCAAGAATGACCGGCCACCTTCTTCCATCTTCAATGTTTGCAACCGAAAAGCTTCTTCAAAATCCATCCTCTTTTTGTGGAACTTCTCTCTCCTAACTAGGTCGTCTAACTAAAAAATGATTCATTACCTCTCCACTCCTTGCTGGTAACCTATTTCCTCATTTTATTTTGTCTTTTTTTAACTTCTTTTTTTCTTTATTTACTTTCTTTTTTATCATATGCATTTCCCATTGTCTATTTGTTTAGATTTTCTCTATTTCAACTAAACATTTCAGTTGATGGTTATTCTAAAATGGTTGAGGCTCTAAAAAAATGCTCTATGGGAAATGTACTAGATCCAGTATGGAAGTAGAATGTTCAAATGCAAAATGACCCGAGCAAAAATCATACATTTTTTTAAGTACAACTATTGTGATGAAATGACTAAAGATGGTGAAACAAAACTGAAAAAATATAGTTTTGGTTCCCAAAAGAATGTCGCACAATATGCCGAAGTGCTTGAGTAGTTGAAAGATGAGATAGTTGTTCACATGAATAAAGTGATGAGTCAAAGAATTTAGTACCATGACAATTTGATGATAGAGTTGATAGTAGCTCTTACTATGGTAAAGGACCAAGCGGAAAAAATACATTTTATTCTTTGCTACATATGTACAATAGAGGTGCAAGGGGCCTATAGATCAATATAATGAATGTGAAGGGTGAGAAGAATGATAGTATGAGGGTAGCCCATTAAATATTTGAAAAAAAATGCAAGAGAGACTCACAAGCGTGTTTGTATAGACATTTACAAATTCTTTTATAAGAATGCCATTTAATTTAATGTGGCAATTTCCCCATTTTATGTCAACGGACTCATCTTATAGCTTCCTATAGTCAATTCTTTAAACCTCGTTTATGACCCTTCTACGAGACTCAGACATTGATGGAGAAATTGAATAACATTGAAAAGGTTATTGAGGAGATCAAGAGAATTTTTTGTCACAAACTAGAGTTATGATCATGTATGATGGTTGATCAAATATTAGAAATAGGAACTTGTTGACCTCTGCAAAAGAAACCAAGGGAGAAAGAGAGAGAGACCAGTGGATCCACGAATATTGCCAGAAATCCCGTAAAAGGACTGTAGTTCGGCGCCGTTAGCGTCTCCTCGCGGGATTCCCGTATGAAGCTCTCGATCGCTGCCCCGTTCTCATCGTTAAATACCGAACGAAGGAAGCCTTCGGGACGGCACTCCACACACGCGAAAGCTCTCTGCTTCTCCTCCCTCTTCCACTGTTCCTCTCCCACAACCCCTTTCCCACTGCCGAGCTCTCCTCCCGTCTCCCTCCTCCGATCAAATCCCATCTGAGTCGCTCAATCCCGAGAGAGAGAGAGAGAGAGAGAGAGAGAGAGAGAGAGAGAGAGAGATCTGCATACATACCCGACGCTAGCTCCGGCCGAACCTCTTCCTCCCTCTTCCGATCAGAACCCGAACTCCTCAAGCCCTAGCCGCACCCTTCAGCTCTTCCGCCTCCCTCCGACGTCGCCCCTTCCTATCGAATCGGAAGTCACAGCATTTTTGATCGGAAGCACCAACAGGAGCTCGCGTGTAGTGAAGGTAACGTTCTCCCTTCCGTGCCCTCATTCGGCCAAATCCTGTAAGCAAGCCGAGTGAAGGGGGGAAGGGGAATTTCTTATTTATTATTATTATTATTTAATATAATTAATTATAATTAAGTTATTTTTAATTATAAATAATTATGTTAATATTTAATTAATTAAAATTAATTATTGTCAATTATAATTAATTAATTTAATTATAATTCAATTATTTATTAATTTTAATTAATTAATATTAATTGTAATTAATTATAATTAATTAAATATAATTATAGTTAATTAATTTAATTAAAATTAATTATTTTAATTTTAATTAACTAATATTAATTATAATCAATTAAGTTAATTATTTATTAACTTTTTAGATTATGATTAATTTTACTTAATTATGATTAATTTAAATTAATTATAATTAAAATTAATTATAATTAAAATTAATTATAATTAAAATAATAATAATAAAAATGCTTCCCCCCACTCTCTTACCTCGACCAACGTGTCGAGTCGGTGGTCTGCCCATGCACGCCTTTATTGAGCGTGGTGGGAGGGGCAACCGGCGCGACACCTACGACGAGGTAGGCGAGTGACCCCTCGATCCACGTGTCAGCCACTACAACCTCGCGGAGGTATGAACTTTTTTCTAAACCCAAAACCCTACTTCAATATTCGTGGCAAACTAGAGAATTGTCCTATGCACGCCTCTATTGGCCGTGGTAGGATGGAACCCCGGTGCGGCACGTATGGCGAAGCAGGGTCACTTATAAGTACCCCCGGGCGGGGGGAAATCAAATTGTTATCTTTCAAAAATGTCTTTTTAAAACCCCATGCACGCCTTTATTGGCCGTGGTGGGAGAAAACAAAAAAATACAACTGCCGCGGTGTCTCACCAACACCAACCGTGCACGTCTTTATTGACGTGGCGGGTAGGCGGTCTCTTGGCTTTTCCCCTTAACGGGGGAGACGCCGGGAGGCTGCCGAAATTTTGTCTGAAATCAGACAAGGACTTGAATAAAAAATGAACTTGCAATGTGAACTTTGACATTGAACTCAAGCTTGTGGACATCGAACTTGAACAAGACATGGACCCAAGAGAACTTAATTTGAACTTAAACTTGAACATGAGCTTGAGCTTGAATTCAAGCAAGAACTTGATTTGAACATTAAGCCAATAAGGCTTGGACTTGATTGAACTCACTTTGAACTCGGACTTGAACTCAACAAGACTACAAGGACTTAAATGTGAGCTCGGACTCAAACTGAACTGCACTTGATTTGAGCTACAAATACAAAGAATTTTGAACATCTGAACATGAACTCTATAAGATCACATGAGACTTTGACATGGAACTTTTGAATGATAATTTCTAATATGCAAAGATCATCTTAATTAAGATGAAGATGTTGATAAGTGATGATATTAGACTTATCATGCATATTGAATCATCAAAGTAAGAAGTTTGCAAATGAAGTTCATTCGTAAGCAATAAAAGAAGATTAAGGAACTTGATTTGATTATAAACTCATAATATAAAGCTTTTGGACCATAATATTGGAGCAAGTTCATCCCTAATCTACTTGTAGTGAATGTATTGATTCACTAGAAAGGCTCTTGATGAATATGATGATTCATGGTTTGCTTGTAACCAATGTCAAAGTATTCACCTACGATCATGCACAAGGGATGTAACATGTTAGTGAGCAACATTAGAAGAGCTATAATGAATAGAAACATTTATAATGTTCAAGAATTCAATCATCATTTAATTTGCAAGCAACGACATATGATCTATTCACGAGCAAAGATCAATTAGAGAATGCAACAATGTTCTACAATCAACATCAAGACACAAACAAATGCATCTAAACCTTCAAGCAATGAATATTGAAATTGGCGGTAGTCTTCATGTTAATTCCACAAGAAGACATGGTAGTCCTTCCAAACAATGAAGACTTTTACTAACATACAAATGAACTCCAAAGATCTGCAACACATACGATCTCTCTACGAAGACAAATGTATGTGTCAAATGCCACTCATGGGTAGATGCAGAAATACTTCAGTAAATGCAGTATCCTGAAGTCGATTTCAGTCCGTGAAGGAATACATCTACCTGCCCACTCGCAACAATGACGGATATACTACCTAAGCCAAACAACTACAACGAATACAAGCATCTACAAACCAAGGCAGGAGATTAGTTAGTGCACTATGACCCACCTACAAGAATCAACAAATAGTGCACGACAGTCTACCTGTACAAAGCAGTGAATAATTCTATCCAGAAGCTGCTACGCCACGCCACCGGATCTGCAGCATTCGTACAAGCAGACAGAAGGCGTCTACAATTATTTCAAAATACCCCCCTGCACGTGCACTATAAATTGTATACACATAGGTACACTAAAGGGGGAAATATATTCTCAATCCGCATGTGCCCCGGCGAGCGCGTTATTGGTACACACGTGACGTCTAGGGATGCTGCGCGGGTTGACAAGTGAATTCAGGCTCGAACCTGATCCTCCTATACGGGTTAATAGGAGTCGATAAGGTTCGAACCAATAAATAAATATGTGGCCGTGGCGACCAGAATATTTATTTTAATACATTCATATTAGGCCTTCAATGCCTAGAATCAAAAGAATTCACTTTCAAGGGTACAAAGCCTACGAAACCCGATCCTCTGTCGACAGCCCGACAGAGTGACAAGGTTCAGTCCATAAAGAGAAATGACCCCGCACACCCCGATGATGGCCGTGTTGAATGCAGATCTCAACCGGAGGGGTTCCCCCAAATATTTTCAGATATCTCCCAAATATCCAAATATCTTCCAAGCTCTATCCAAAAACCCAAAAACTCCACAAAATCCAAAAATCCCAAAATCTATTGTTTTCTTCCGGGACATTATACGATGTGATAGCAGCTACAAAAACTCAAACCAAGATATTTCATATCACCACAAAATCCTAAACCAAGCTCCAGTATAAATCCTTACAACCTTGGTAAAAATTTTCACGATTATGAAGTCTTCTGAATGACAAATCAATAACATATTCCATATTGCATCATAAACCATAGAGAAAGACATAGAATCTTTGGAGAACAACAAGATAGCGAATTCAATTGAATAAAATG